>PVHX01003296.1:75724-146238 GCA_004024805.1 Geosciurus inauris | reverse complement strand
GGTGGCTCATGCTTGTAATCCTAGCACTTTGGGAGGCTGAGACAGGAGAATCGCGAGTTCAAAGCCAACCTCAGCAAAGGCGAGGTGCTAAGCAACTCAGTGAGACCCTGTCTCTACATAAAACACAAAATAGGGCTGGGGATGTGGCTCAGTGGTCGAGTGCCCCTGAGTTCAATCCCCAGTACCAAAAAAAAAAAAATCTGATTACACAAGCAATACTTGAATAGATTCTCATGATATGAAAATCAAACAACACATTAAAAAAAAAAGTCCCCCTTGATTGTTTTCTAATCCTAATCCCAGTCTCCTTTCTGGACAGAAACTACTGATATACACCAGTTCTGTATATCCTTTCAATCCTTTCTCTGGAGATAGATACAGATATGTAGATAGTAGTGTTTTGTGGGTTTTAAAAATATGAATAGCACTATTCTATGTGTATTGTACAACTTGCTTTTAATATCATGTTTTAGAGATTTTTCTGTGTCTGTGCATGAAGAGGCTGCTATGTAGATGCTTCGAGTTCGGCTCTGGGCCCAGAACACCTAGGTGAAGATCCCTGCCCCTCACCTCTCCTTCCCTTCCTTCCTCCTTTAAGTGCTGGAGATATTAAACCCAGGACTTTGAGCATCGAAGGGAAGTGCTCTACCATCCCCAGCCCACTACTACTTCTTTGTAAAATAACAATAGAATGTATTATGGTGTATTCTAATGTAGTTCTCTTAGAATTTATAATTCTTTCATGGTGTTAGGTGTTTTGTTTTCCCCAAATACTTGGTAATTTGGGATTGTGTATGTCTTTTTTTCTATTACTTTAAAAAAATTTTTTTTAGTTGTTGAGCACCTTTATTTTTATTTATTTACTTATATGCAGTACTGAGAATCAAACGCAGTGCCTCACACATGCTAGGCAAATGCTCTATCATTGAGCCAAAACCCCATCTCTTTCCTATTACTTTTATTTTTTATTTTTAAAAAAATTTTTTTAGTTGTTGATGGATTTTTGTTTTATTCATTTATTATTTATATGTGGTGCTAAGGCTCGAACCCAGTTCCTCACGCATGCTAGGCAAGCGCTCTACTACTAAGCTACAGCCCCAGCCCTTCCTATTACTTTTAAATAATTGCAAGTGGCCAGAGGTTTCTTGAGTGTGTAGACAGTCTTTCATTTAGCTCAAAATTCCTTTTTTAAAAAAATATGTGTGTATTTTTAAGTTGTGGATGGACCTTTATTTTATTTATTTATATGTGGTGCTGAGAATTGAAATCAGTGCCTCACACATGCTAGGTAAGTGCTCTATCACTACAAGTCCAGCCCTCAAAATTCTTAGTAGTGGTTTTTACCCTGGACAGAGAGGCACCTGGGGTCTGAAGAAGTGTCTTAGTGGGCAATCGCAGAGTGATCTGTGCCTCTTTTCTGACTTCACCCATATCAGTTCTGCTTTTACCTGAATAATATATTAGGGTTCCAGGTAAGAATTTGCTTGAAAACAAAATTCCACTGTTTAAAAAAGTTTGATCTAAATGATGGATCTAGAGTCACTTCTAGTATTAAGAAGCCATCATTTCTGGATATTTATTGTGAGTCATGGCCTAAGAATATGTGAGTATGAATCTCCATATGTGATTTTTTTTTTTTTTGTTACTGGAGATTGAACACGGGACTCGGGACACTCGACCACTGAGCCACATCCTCAGCCCTATTTTGTGTTTTATGTAGAGACAGGGTCTCACTGAGTTGCTTAGCACCTCGCTGTTGCTGAGGCTGGCTTTGAACTCATGATTCTCCTGTCTTATCCTCCCAAAGTGCTGGGATTACAGGCGTGTGCCACCAAGCCTGGCTAAAAAAATTCTTAAAAAAAAAAAAAAGCCTTAAAAGGTAAAAGTGGGATTTGCTTTTCTAGAGAGTATAGTGGATAAGAGAAGAGGCTTAGAGGCTTAGAGGCTTGATTTTTTTATCACCTGTAAGAGACACCAAACTTCAGTTTGTAAGTGAATTTGATGTTAGATTCTAATTAGAATCTAGTCTAGTCATGAGTGGTTATTTTAGACATGTGATTGTCTCTTAGGGCTTTATAAATGCAAATTATTGTTATTCCACTAATGATAATCTCAAATATTAGAGCAGGTTTTTAATATTAAATGATCTTAGCTTTTCATATTTGAAGTGTTTTAAAAATATTTTACCTAGGAATATCTTGTATAGAATTCAGTGTGAGACAAGATAGAAAAACAGTATTTTAGCATATTATATAGTTAATAATGATTATGGCTTGGGTCATCAGTAAAAGATTACCACCATCAGTATGCTTTTTAAAGATTAGCAGAAGGATCATAGCCTCAGTAGCATCTCTTCCAGGAAGCACACCCTGAGAGTTGTCCTCCGCCTGGAATGTATTCTCATAGCACGTTCTCTTGCATGCCATAATACACAGCACTCTAAAGATTGCTTGTTCAGTTTCTGCCTCCCCTAAGAAACCAATTAGTTTCCATGATGGCGGGCATATATTTTACTTAGAAACTGGTGTTTACTTAGAAACTGGGCACTTGGAATGAAAGTGTGTAAACTAACAAGGTGTATTTTTTTTCATCAGAAAAGTGATAATATTAAAATGCTTTGACTGATCCTGTAGGCTTCAGTTGATAAGAAAAATTAATTTAAGTTAACTTCATTATACCAATAATGTTTATTTCATTGTATAGACAGTTATTTTTTTATTTTTTATTTTTTTAAATATTTTTTTAGTTGTGGATGGACACAATGTCTTTATTTTATTGCTTTGTATGTGGTGCTGAGGATCGAACCCAGGGCCTCACGCATGCGAGGCAAGTGCTCTACCGCTGAACTACGATCCCAGCCCCCTAGACAGTTATTTTTTAATTCTTTTTTCTTTTTAATATTTTTTTAGTTGTAGATGGACACAATGTTTTTATTTTATTGCTTTGTATGTGGTGCTGAGGATCGAACCCAGGGCCTCACGCATGTGAGGCAAGCGCTCTACCACTGAGCTACAATCCCAGCCCCTATTTTTTAATTCTTGAATGCAAATCTAAATTTGCCACTTAATCTGGTACCCTTCAGCCAGTTCTTTTGCTATGATTTTTGCCATTTCATAGGCAGCAATCAAAGCTTGAAGACTTTCTTGTGAAAGACAGTCTGTGCCTGTTTTAGTAGTGCCATATGGCAGCTGATACTGTCTTAGCCTCGATACCACTGTCTCTCTGGTTTAATAATTTGAAAAATCAAAACAAAAGTAGTCCCAGTGATGCAATACTATACCCTTCCCAGAGCTTTCATTCAAATGACTGTAAGCCTTTTGGCTCCAAATGAAAAAACAAATGAACCTCCTGTTAAGCAGGTGAAAGCAACAAATGAACCTCCTGTTAAGGTTCCATTGCCATTTCATTGAGAGGTCACCCCTGGTTTATGGTACATGGTTCTAATAGACCCTCTCGTGTTTTCTCCCCTAACCTTTATTTTATTTTATTTTTTGGTACTGGGGATTGAACTCAGGGGCACTCGACCACTGAGCCACATCCCCAGCCCTATTTTGTGTTTTATGTAGAAACAGGGTCTCACTGAGTCACTTAGCGCCTCGCCATTGCTGAGGCTGGCTTTGAACTCGCGATTCTCCTGTCTCAGCCTCCTTAAGTGCTGGGATTACAGGCTTGAGCCACCATGCCCGGGCTTCTCCCCTAATCTTTATAAGAAGTTCAGCTGTTTTGCAGTTATAGCTACTTGAAAAGTGTGCTTGGATAAATAATATTTATAAGCAGTTTCAGAAAGAACTAACCAATTCATTCTATAGCTATCAACAGAAATCCTAGAGCTAAATTGGAAAGATTATGAAAGCTTCTTTAAATACTTCAAAGAGAAACACAATGAAGATAAGGGAATCCTGGCAAGATTTGCTGCAGCTGTCAGGTCCTGAAAAATAAGGAATCAAATTTTGACACTTGTAATTGAATCATCCACCCTTCTAAGTGAGCCCAGGCAAACCTGTGATATTTTTAGAACCTTTCAAATCACATTGTACTCTTTTAGAGTTCATAGCAGGACCTGAGGCCCCTAACATTTCCCAAGAGGTGGAACAAAACAGAATCAAATAAATTTGGCTCAGTTTGCTATAATAAGAGAAGTATATTATGCATGCAATTTAAGTAATGCCATGATTTTAACCCAATATTTTAAAACTGTTCATAGTTTGTTTTGTGTGTGTGTGTGTGTGTGTGTGTGTGTGTGTGTGTGTGTGTTTAGTCTTCTGGAGTGCTAACTGCTTGGACAGCAATTGAGACACCCATTAGAGTAACAGCTGTGTGGTGGTGCTTTGATTTGTAATAGAAGTATAGAAACCTTGAATGTGTGATTGTGTTTCACAGATGAATATTCCTGGGCTACCAGTTTCATTTAAGACAGATTTCTACCAGCATATATCATATTACTTATTATAGACTCTCTCAAAAGAAGGAATAATTAACTGCTTCCATATGTAGGTAATTGCATTGTTCATGCTTGGTTTGCTGAGATTTTCTAATCTAAAGTTAAAAACATGATACTAACAGGTTGGAAAAGGATATAATAGTATTTGTATGTGTTTATATAACACTGGTTCTGATGGATGTTTTGAAAAGATTCATTTTAACAAAAAACAAAGTTATTTTGAAACATTTTCTCTTGCCTCAAAACAGATAGCAATCCAAAAGATTTTTTTTTTTGAGTATGACAATAAGGTTCTGCAAAGTGTGAATTCAGAATATAAGAAAGACATGATAAATGGGCAAACAAGTATGGCCTTTGGGCATATTTGTGCTGCTCTTAGATAGTTGGTTATATCTGTAACTTTCTTAACTCCCTCAAGCCTATTCCTTAGTTATCTATATGTATAAATCATTTGATAAAATAACTGAAAAAGATGTGACTTAATTAAAAATAGAATAGAGCATGGATAATAAGATTTGAGGACAAAAGTACTCATTCTAGTCCAATTGCTCTAACAAGAAAGTCAGAAATGTTGACAAAATTAATGATTTCTTTCTAGGTTTCATAGTGCTTTTAAATATATATATGTGTGTGTATATATATATATATATATATAGAGAGAGAGAGAGAGAGAGAGAGAGAGTGTGTGTGTGTGTGTGTGTGCGCGCGCGCACGCCCCAGGAGTAGTGGTGCATGTCTGTAATCTCAGCAACTTAGGAGTCTGAAGCAGAAGGATCACAAGTTCAAGGACAGCCTCAGCAATTTAGCAAGGCCCTAAGCAATTTAGTGAGAACCTGTCTCAAAAAGGTTTGAGGATGTAGCTTCAGTGGTAAAGTGTGCCTGGGGTTCAGTCCCCAGAACTGTACTTTTATGGTTGTCTTGTAAAATCCTCCCAGCTAATTACTTTTTTTTAATTTTTAAATTTTTTTTTCTAGTTGTTGGTGGACCTTTATTTTATTTATTTATATGTGGTGCTGAGAATTGAACATAAGTGCCTCACACATGCTAGGCAGCTGCTCTACCACTGAGCTACAACCCCAGTCCCCCAGCTAATTACTTTGAATATAATTTTCAGGGAGATTACTGAAGTGGAAATTTTGCAGCAGAAGCAGAGATTCTTGTTTTCACACAAATATCCAGAACGAAATTAGTAATTCCTTTGAGTTCCCGATAAGCTTGAAAAGCATGAGGGAAATGAGCTGCCCCTTCTACTTAAAAAGATAGCTCAGATTTTAATCATTACTGTTAAAAGTTCTGAAACACATTAAGTTGATAAAAGGTGAAAGAACATCTGTCATATTCCATTTTGATTACAAAGGAGCTGAATCTGTGAAATTGGTCCTGAAACCAGAAACTAGTACATTAATCCATTACCAAAACCAAATGCAGAGAAAGATAAAAGTTAGAGCTTCACAATTGAGTTACTCTCTCAGCACCTACTGGCATAAACCAGAAAGCATTAATCTTATTGATCTAAGCATCAAGAATGATGGCTGCTCTTTCATAAATGACAAATTTAGATTACATATGTATATTGGTGCAAATGATTAGTAATACCTCTTGTAATGGGTTTTTCTGCCCAGTGGCAAGCTTTGTAGTTCACTTTAATGACAAATTTATTTGATTGACAATAGGAAGCTTTTATCTTAGTGTTCCAAGGATTTGTTTTTTTATACCTTTATTTTAAATAAAGGATCAAACCCAGTGCCTCACACACTAGGCAAGTGCCCTACCACTGAACTACAACCCCAGACCCTCCAAGGATTTACTGCTTATTTCCTATGCCTTTAAAAATGATTTTCTTTTAAGTAATTCCTTAACATTTATTAAAAAATCATTCCTGTACATACTTATTTAGAAATTATTTTTCTTTAAAATTAAAGTTCATTAAAATTTTTAAATTACTTAAAAATTATTTTTAAATATTTCTTATAAATTATTTTTAAATCTTTTAAAATTATTTTTAAAAATGTTTATGACTAAACAAAGAACTTCTATTTGTTTCTCTACTCCCCACCTGGTGCTAGGGAGGAACCCAGGAATCCAGCCCAGGGATATAGTGGGCAAGTGTTCTACCACTGAGCTACATCCCCAGACCCAGTTTTTTGTTTTTGTTTTTTTTTGGTACTGGAGATTGCACTCAGGGGCACTCGACCACTGAGCCACATCCCCAGCCCTATTTTGTGTTTTATGTAGAGACAGGGTCTCACTGAGTTGCTTAGTGTCTCGCCATTGCTGAGGCTGGCTTGGAACTCGTGATTCTCCTGTCTCAGCCTTTCTAAGTGCTGGGATTATAGGCTTGCACCACCACACCCAGCTCCCAGCCCTAGTTTTTATTTTTCTTTTCCTAATGTTTTAAATTTTTATTTATTTAATACTGGGAATTGAACCCAGATTCTGTCTCATGGATGCTGGGCAAGTTCTCTACCACTGAGCTATATCCCTAGTCCCTTAGTATTTATTTTTCAAACATTATTTAACAACAAAATATTCAACCAATTTTTTAAAAATTAGGATGAATTAATTTGCAATAAAATAATCAACTTAAAATTTCAGACTTTTCATTTAGGGCCATGGAGGTGAATAGTTACTATTTGAACAGCAGAATTACGTAATTGATATTATGTAATTATATTTGACACCATAAAAATATGTCATACAGCTTCCACTCATATCTCCCTTTCCCTCCATAGTAGAGTTCATAGACTTATTTTTTTTAATGAACATAATACCTTTATTTTTATTTATCTATTTATATGTGGTGCTGAGGATCGAACCCAGTGTCCTACACATGCTAAACAAGTGCTCTACCACTGAGCCACAACCCCAGCCCCATAAACTTACTTCTTAGGTCCTTACTCGGCTTTTAAAAATCAAATATATATAAAAAATTTTATATGCATATAAAATTTGGGGATGGGGTGTGGCTCAGTGGTAGAGTGCTTGTCTTGCATATATGAGGTACTGAGTTCAATCCTCAGCACCACATAAAAATAAAGATATTGTGTCCCTCTACAACTAAAAAAAAAAAACATTTAAAATTTGGTATTGAGGATTGAACTCAGGGGTACTATATTTAAAAATTTATTTACAACTACTCTAAAGAGAACACTTTTTTTTTTTTGGTATGAGGATTGAATCCAGGGGCAATTAACCACTGAGCAACATCCCCAGCAACCCCTACCCCCTTTATTTTTTAATTTAGAGACAGAGTCTCACTAAATTGTTTAGGGCCTTGCTAAGTTGCTGAGGCTGGCTTTGAACTCACTATCCTCCTGCCTCAGCCTTCCCAACCACTGGAATTGCCAGCATGTGCCATCATGCCCAGCTGATAAGAACTCTTTTAAAATAATTCTTTTTTAAAATTTTTTTGTAGTTATAGATGGACACAATATCTTTATTTTATTTATTTTTATGTGGTGCTGAGGATGGAACCCAGTGCCTCACACATGCGAGGCAAGTACCATAAAATGATTTTGTGGCATATTAGACTGCTTAAAGAAACAGAAAAGGTAAAAAATAATGTACAAGAATTATAGTCATTTATTTATAGAAACCATCCAAGTAATATTTTTCCTGATTAATTATTCTTTCTTATATATGAACAGAGCTGAATTACAAGAAGTAGAATGCACAATTCTTTGGGTTTTGGTTGTAGCTGACAGCTTAGAATAGTTACTATTTGAATAGAAGTTACTATTCAACTAACTATTCAAATAGTTACTATTTGAATAGCTTAGAAGTTCATGATTATAAAAATAAATCAAAATATTATGCTTACAAATTCTGGAATGAGAAAAAAATCTCTTTAAAGGTTTTGTCTTTTTGCTTTCAACATGACAAAACATTCACAGCACTTTAAAGAATGGTGAAAGATTAAACATGGGACCCTCTCAAATAAAATTTAGATGAATTTTACCTATTATACTCCTAAATTGAACATTGTGATAAGTATTATATTGAATTACCAAATAACATTCTATAGTAAGCTGCTGGAACAGATACAACATTTGATAAATTCATTTACAGGTTTGGACTGAGTGCAGTGGCACATGCTTGTAATCCCAGCAACTTGAGAGGCTATAGCAGAAGGATCACAGTTTGAGGCCAGCCTTGGCACCTTAGTAAGACTGTTTCTCCAAAAACAATGAGTGAGGATATGGGTGGTGGGGTGGAGCTAGGAATACAGTTCAGTGTAAAGCACCCCTGGTGTCAAACCCTGGCACTTAAAAAAGCAACCAATGTACAAGTTAGGCGTAGAAATATTTAGGCAGATCATCTTATTTTCACACTCTCAAATGTGCAACTTTTGAAAAACAAGTCAAACAGACATAAAGGAATATGTAATTTATGATAGCTGACTAAGCACTTAACCTGAAGAAGGAGATCTTCAGGTTTTTTTGTTTTGTTGTGTTTTTATGAACAATCTCTTGGTATTAGAGACTGAACCAAGGGGTGCTCTCCCACTGAGCTGTCCTCAGCCCTTTTGATATTTTTATTTTGAGATGAGGTCTCACTAGAAGGCTGGCCTCAAACTTGCAATTATCCTGCCTCAGCCTCCCCAGTTGCTGGGGTACAGATTTAGCTACCTTGCCTAGCAACTTTCAGATTCTGAAGTAGACTAGAATTATTTTCAGCAGTCACAAACTATTGGTTTACAAATAGAAATGCAATTAATTTTTGCCATTGACTTCATATCCAGCAAACTATGTTCTTTTTTAACTATAGTCATTTAAGTTATTTTATTTCTCCCCAAAGAGAATAATAGCATATGTGTTCATGAGAATTTCATTTATTTCTATTCAAACCTTATACTTTCTTTTTATTTTTCTTCTCTTGCTACTTTTGCTAGTTCTTTCAGTACAAAAATAAATAGACATATGTACATACTGTGTGTGTGTATATATATATATATGTATTCACATGTGGATATTTCTGTAACTATCTCTGTGTATATATAAATTGTGGATTCTAACCAGGACCCTATACCTCAGCATTCTTTCTAGCTTCCCCCTTTCCTAGTTATAAAATATTTCTATCATTGAGAAATCTGGCTCCCTTTGTCCCTATTGCATTTACTTATTTGCCCTGTAGATTAACGTTTTTGCTCAATTTAGCCAACCTACCAGTTACTCTGGCCTCACACCAACTTTGTATCCCCATCCCACCAACTTGCATCTGCATCAGTGCCAGTGTTTCCCGTGGCTCCCCACTACCCTCTGTCCTCAGCTGTCATGCCTGCTAGCCTGTGTCTCCATGTTCCTCAGCCCCTAGCCCCATCATTCCACTTTGTTATCCATTCAGCATACTGATCTGTACTTCCATAACCCACCCCTCACTCTGCTGTGTTCTTAGTTACCAACCAATGGTCCACTCCCTGCATAACTCCCAAGGCCCCTCGTTTCCTTACATTTTGATCTCTGGACCCACAAGCCCATGCCTGTGTACAGCTCTTGGTCTTCTCACTGCCACCTCTCCAAGCCACTACTGTTACTCCTGTGAACCAGTAGGGAAAGGAGAGGCAGTTCTTACTCTATTCTTGCATGGTGCACAGTAGAGGTTACTAGAGCTCAAGTGTGGTCATGCCATCGCTCTGGCAGCCAATGGAATGTGCACTTGTATTTTTTTATATTTTAAAATTTTCTCAGTTTTCATTGTTAATGTGACCAATAGTAATAAAATATACATAAACAAAATTTCTTTGAGATCCTAAATGATTTTAAGAATATATGAAAGGTTCATGAGTTCAGAAAGTTTGAGAATCACTCTTCCATATGCACAAGAAAAAGACAAAAATCCCAATAAAAATGTGGGCCAAAGACAGGCAAATCATTTTTTCAAATTTCCACAGATACACAGTAAACATAAATAAAAAGTGAAGTTTCCTAATAAAGAAATGAAAATAAAAAGCAAGATACTATTTTGCTTACTTATCAGATTGATTATAAATAGCTGATTGAAGGACATTTTGGCAGAATATATCAGAAGCTTATATTTCCTTTGACCGTTTTTGGAAATATATTTTATAGAAATTATTGAATATGTCTGAAGATTTAATGTATTTATCATGGTTTGGTTTTTTTGTATACTATTAAAAACTCGGAAATATCCGAAAATTCAAATGATATTTAGAAGAAACTTCAGTGGAAGAAAAGCACTGCTAATGTGTTTCCTTTCTTCTAATTAGTTCTGGGACAGTAGAGCCCTTAGCTGTTTGGAGGGCCACCTATTGCTTAGTTGTGTGGAACTATGATTAATCTGAACGCGACTACCCTTTCCTGAGGTAGTATATGTATAATGAGTGTCAAAAAATAACCAGTCAGATACAACACACTGAATAATTTGTGGGTTTGTTCTTTCACCAAAAACATTTCTAGCTTTTAGCTTTTAAAAATAGTTTTGGACCATAGCAAGACAGAGAAGGGGAGATTGGCCTAGATGTTCCAGAGACTAGCAGATGCACAGGGTTGGTTTCATTTTGGGCACTTTGCCCAGGACACTTTTAATAGAACATATAGTTACTCTAGCGATTCTGAGGCCATGGTTATATCAGGATTACACATTTATTCTTTAAAAGGAAAATTTGCAAGTTATTAGACTCTAAGTACACGGGCATGACTTAAAATTTTAGAGCAGTTTCTGTAATCCAGCCATTGAAAATTTGCTGTGTGTAGGCTGGATTCCTTAGTATTGAAACTGATTTACTCAGGTAGAAAAATGTTTTGAACTTCCTTCCTCTAAAACACAATGTGTTCACCAATTCTTTCAAAGTTAAAGTAAAATATAAAAAATATCTAAACTAGGAATTGGAGGATTATTTTCATGTGAAGAATTTTTAATCTTACTATTTTTTTATGGACACAATATCTTTATATTTTGTATTTATTTATTTTTATGTGATGCTGAGGATGCTGAGCACTGCAAGGCAAGTGCTCGACCACTGAGCTATAACCCCAGCCCTAATCTTACTATTTTTTTTTAAATATTTATTTTTAGTTGTAGGTGGACACAGTAGCTTTATTTTATTTTTATGTGGTGCTGAGGATCGAACCCAGTGCCTCCCACGTGCTAGGCGAGCACGCTACCACTGCGCCATAACCCCAGCCCCCCTAATCTTACTATTTTTAAAGCATTTCTTTGTATACTCAGGACATTCTGGTCTTTAAGAAAAATAAATTTTCAAAATGCTGTAATCTGTTTTACTACCTTGTAAGTTAGAATTACTGATCTTACGATTAGCTTTAAAAATTGGAAGGAAAAATACCAACATGGCAATTAACAGAGCTTGAATTCAACTTTGAGTGATTTTTTTCCTTTTTTCCCCAAAATTTCAATAATATATTCATCACTTCATTTTTTACAATATTATTTATTAACACCCCCCCCCCCAATCAAGTAGCTTTAAGAAGCACTGGGCACTAAAAAGGATAAGAAGATTCCCAAAGAATTATTCCATGTATGGTAATATGGTAGCTTGCTTTGGTTTTGAAGTGATTTAAATATGGTAGGCCAGGTTCTTCCTTTAGTATTTTTTTTTAATATATATACATATTTTTTAGTTGTCTATGGACCTTTTATTTATTTATTTATATGTGGTGCTGAAAATCAAACTCAGTACCTCACACATACCTGTAAGTACTCTACCACTGAGCCATAACCCCAGCCCCCTATAGTGTTTTTTTTTAATTTTATTTTTTATATTTTTATTAGTTGTTGATAGACCTTTATTTTATTTATTTATATGCGGTGCTGAGAATCGAATCCAGTGCCTCACACATGCTAGGCAAGTGCCCTACCACTGAGCCACAACCCCAGCTCCCCCTATAGTGTTTTAATTGAGCAGTTAATCATTCCAAGTTTTCTGATAAAACTAAGTTTTTATGTGTTTGTGACATGTATGTTGGTGAGTAGAGAAGAAGAGATTTCTAATATATCGAGGTTATACATGATACTTAGCCACTAGTCAACTCATTGAATTACATACTGTGTTTTTTTGTAGTTCAAACGGTACGTCAGTAAACTTCGAAGCAAGAGTACAGTTTTCAAAAAGAAGCATCAAATAATAGCTGAATTTAAAGCTGAATTTGGCCTCTTGCAGAGGACAGAAGAACTTCTTAAGCAACGTCATGAAAATATTCAACATCAACTGGTAATATGGTATTATCTTGGGCTGCTGTAAATAAAAATGCCTGCTGGTTTGCGGGTTACAGCTTTGTATTGAGGTCATTGTTTTTACTGGGGGAAAAAACAAAATTATTAGTTTTATCTGATTCACTACAGAGATGTCACATAAGCTGATTCATATATTTTTAAAGTAGCAGTAAGCACAACACTGCTACGTTAAAATATGTGTACTCACTTTAAGGTTATCAATAGGAGTTGAAGTCCAAATAGGTTTTTCTTTTGGCTAGCTAGTTAATATGAGTAAAATTATCATACCAAGAGAATGACTGTAAAATATTTATTTATCATGGCCACCTGGGTAGAAATTTCTAAGCATGCACTTTCAAGGAGCTTTGGAAAGAAATATTCAGAAAGGGTGCTCTGTGGAAGTTTGCCTGCAGGCTTATTCCTTATGTGTTTGTGCTGCAGATATCATAAAAAAAGTCAAACCCAGAGTATTAACTGGCAAATCTGTTCTCCTTATGAATGCCAGTGCCTCCGAGTTTCTTTGACTTTTTTTCCTTTCACCCATGGGGAATCAATGTCATCAGGATACTGCTTACCAGTTAGCAATTGCTGGTAGAGGTAAATGAAATTTCAGTCAGCTGTGGTTCCTTTTAGCTGACAATCTGAACTTTTCTGTTTCATGCTGATTAATAATTGTTTTCTTCTAGAAAATTTAAAAGTGAAAATTAACTGTTAATCAAACATGGATTCTAACAGCACTAACTTTAAAATTGATAGCAGCAACTGTATTATTATCACTTCAAATTATTTTCTTATTTCCATCATGGATTTTTTGTTGTTGTTGTTGTTTTTTGGTTTTTTTTGTACTGGAGATTGAACTCTGGGGCACTCGACCACTGAGCCACATCCCCAGCCCTATTTTGTATTTTATGTAGAGACAGGGTCTCACTGAGTTGCCCAGGCTGGCTTCGAACTCGCAATTCTCCTGTCTCAGCCTCCCTAAGTGCTGGGATTACAGGCTTGTGCCACCGTGCCCAGCTTGTTGTTGTTTTTTAACCTAGTAATTATTGCTTAAAATTAAACCTTTGGAGATTTTTAAGTTACATTTCTGTTATGGATTTCTACCTCATTTCTACTGTAACCAGAAGACATATTTTATGATCTCAGTCCTTGGAAATTTGTTTAGTCTTAAGTTATGGCAGCATATGGTCTGCATTGGTAACTACTCTTATGTGCAGTTGAAAAGAATGTATGTTTTACAGTTGTTGGGACTCATATTCTGTATATGTAAATTCAAACAAGTGTGTTAACCATGATATTCAAATCTTCTATACCCTTTTTGATTTTTTTCTGCTTCTTCCATCAATATTGAGAGAAATTTGTTAAAATCTTTAGCTATGATTATTGCTTATCTATTTCTACTTTAAGTCCTATTAGTCTTTGTTTTATATTTTTTTCTTACGTTGGGTTCCCTGGAAGTAGAGCCTGAGAAAGGGAATTCCTTGTACAAGTGATTTATTGAGGGAGTGCTTCCAGAAGGAACAGAGTGGATCAGCACAAAAAAGCCAAGCAAGGACTGCTCTCAGTTGGAGTCAGATTAATTCTGATCCCAGCATTATACCTTGAGGCAAGGAGGCTGGTCTTCTGTAGCCCCATGTCATTCATTCATTCATTCATTTGCTTTGGTAGGACATAACCTCTTTTTTTTCTTTTTTCTTTTATTTATTTATTTATTTATTTTTAATTTATTCTAATTAGGTATACTTGACAGCAGAATGCATTTTGATTCATTGTACACAAATGGAGCACAACTTTTCATTTCTCTGGTTGTGCACAATGTAGAGTCACACCATATGTGCAGTCAGTCATACATATACCTAGGGCATTGATGTATATCTCATTCTACCATCTTTCCTGCTTCCATGTTCCTTTCTCGCCCCTCCCTCCCCTTTGACCAAAATTTCTCCATTCCTCCCATGCCCCCTCCCCCATTATGAATCAGTATCCACTTATCAGAGAAAACATTCAGCCTTTGGTTTTTGGGGATTGGCTTACTTCACTTAGCATGATATTCTCCAACTTCATCCATTTACCTGCAAATGCCCTAATTTTATTCTCTTTCAATGCTGAGTAATATTCCATTGTGTATATATACCACACTTTCTTTATCCACTCATCTATTGAAGGGCATCTATGTTGGTTCCACAGTTTAGCTATTGTGAATTGAGCTGCTATAAACATTGAAGTGGCTGCAGCACTGTAATATGCTGTTTTTAAGTCCTTTGGGTATAGACCAAGGAGTGGGATAGCTGTGTCAAATAGTGGTTCCATTCCAAGTTTTCTAAGGAACCTCCATACTGCTTTCCAGATTGGTTGTACCAGTTTGCAGTCCCACCAGCAATATGTGAGTGTTCCTTTTCCCCCACATGCTCACCAACCCCGACTGTTGTTTATATTCTTTTTTTGGAACCAGGGATTGAACTCAGGGGCACTCGACCACTGAGCCACATCCTCAGCCCTATTTTGTGTTTTATTAGAGACAGGGTCTCACTGAGTTGCTTAGTGCCTCGCTGTTGCTGAGGCTGGCTTTGAACTTGCGATCCTTCTGTCTCAGCCTCCCAAAGTGATGGGATTACAGGCGTGCGTCATCACGCCCAGCTGTTTGTATTCTTGATAAGTGCCATTCTGACTGGTGTGAGATGAAATCTTAGAGTAGTTTTGATTTGCATTTCTCTAATGGCTAGAGATGTTGAACATTTTTTCATATATTTGTTGATGGATTATGTATCTTCTTCTGAGAAGTATCTGTTCAGCCCCTTAGCCCATTTATTGATTGGGTTGTTTGATGTTTTGGTGTTAAGTTTTTTGAGTTCTTTATATATCCTGGAGATTAGTGCTCTGTCTGACGTGTGTATGGCAAAAATTTGCTTGATTTTATTTCTTACACTTTAGGAGTCTTGTTAAGGAAGTTGGGGCCTAATCCGACATGCTGAAGGTTTGGGCCTACTTTTTACTCTGTTAGGCACAGGGTCTCTGGTCTAATTCACAGGTCCTAGATCCATTTTGAGTTGAGTTTTGTGAAAGGTAAGAGGTAAGGGTTTAGTTTCATTTTGCTGCATATGGATTTCCAAGTTTCCTAGCACCATTTGTTGAACAGGCTATCTTTTCTCCAATGTATGTTTTCGGCACCTTTGTCTAGTATGAGATAGCTGTATTTATGTGGGTTTGTTTCTGTGTCTTCTATTCTGTATCATTAGTCTACATGTCTATTTTGGTGCCAATATCATGCCATTTTTGTTACTACTGCTTTGTAGTATACTTTAAGGTCTGGTATTGTGATGCCTCCTGCTTCACTCTTCTTGCTAAGGATTGCTTTGGCTATTCTGGGTCTCTTATTTTTCCAAATTAATTTCATGATTGCTTTTTCTATTTCTATTAGGAATTATGTTGGGATTATAATTGGGATCACATTGAGTCTGTGTAGCGCTTTGGGTAGTATGGCCATTTTGACAATATTGATTCTGTCTATCCAAGAGCATGAGAGATCTTTCCATCTTCTAAGATCTTTTTCAATTTCTTTCTTTAGTGTCCTGTAGTTTTTCACTCTCTTTGACCTCTTTTGTTAAATCGATTCCCAAGTATTTTATTTTATTTTTTATTTTTTTTGGTACTGGAGATTGAACTCAGGGGCACTTGACCACTGAGCCACATCCCCAGCCCTATTTTTTTTGTTTTATGTAGAGACAGGGTCTCACTGAGTTGCTTAGCACCTTGCCGTTGCTGAGGCTGGCTTTGAACTCACGATTCTCCTGTCTCAGCCTCCCAAAGTGCTGGGATTACAGGCTTGTGCCACTGCACGTGGCTCAAAATATTTTATTTTTTTGAGGCTATTCTGAATGCAGTAGGTTTCCAATTTCTCTTTCAGAGGATTCATCACTGATGTATAGGAATGCATTTGATTTATGGGTATTATATCCTGCTACTTTGCTGAATTCATTTATTTATTCTAGAAGTTCTCTGATGGAATTTTTTGTGTCCTCTAAATATAGAATCATGTCCTCAGCAAATAATGATAGTTTGAGTTCTTCTTTTCTTATTCGTATCCCTTTAACTTCTTTCATCTAATTGCTGTGGCTAGAGTTTCAAGGACTGTGTTGGATAGAAGTGGTGAAAGAGGGCATCCCTGTCGTGTTCCCATTTTTAGAGAGAATGCTTCCAATTTTTCTCCATTTAGGATGATGTTGGCCTTTGGTTTTGCATAGATAGCTTTTACAACATTGAGGTATCTTCCTTCTATCCCTAGTTTTTCTAGTGTTTTGAACATGAAGAGGTGCTGTATTTTATTAAATACTTTCTCAGCATCTATTGAGATAATCATATGATTCTTGTCTTTAAGTCTATTGATGTGATGAATTACAATTATTGATTTCTGTATGTTGAACCAGCCTTGCATAGCTGGGTGAAACCTACTTGATCGTGTTGCACTATCTTTTAAATATGTTTTTGTATGCAATTTGCCAGTATTTTATTGAGAATTTTTGCATCAATGTTCATCACGGATATTGGTCTGAAGTTTTCTTTCTTTGATGTGTTTGTCTGGTTTTGGAATTAGGGTGATACTAGCCTCATAGAATGAGTTTGGTAGGGTTGGTTTCTTCCTTTTCTATTTCATAGAATAATTTGAGGAGTATTGGTATTAATTCTTCTTTGAAGGTCTTGTAGAACTTGGCTGAGAATCATCTGGTCCTGGGCTCTTCTTGGTTGGTAAGCTTTTTTTTAAATATTTTTTTTTAATTGTAGATGGACACAATGTCTTTATTTTATTGCTTTGTATGTGGTGCTGAGGATCGAACTCAGGGCCTCATGCATGCGAGGCAAGCACTCTACCACTGAGCTACAATCCCAGCCCCGGTTGGTAAGCTTTTGATGACTTCTTCTATTTCCTTGCTTGGAATTGATCTGTTTAAGTTGTGTATGTCTTCCTGATTCAGTTTGGGCAGATTGTATGCCCCTAGAAATTTGTCAGTGTCTTCAGGATTTTTTATTTTCCTGGAGTATAGATTTTCAAAATAGTTTCTGATTATCTTCTCTATTTCAGTAGTGTCTGTCATGATAAATCCCTTTTGATCTCAAATTTTAGTAATTTGACTTTTCTCTCTCCTTCTTTTTGTTAGGGTTAGCCAAGGGTTTATCAATTTTATTTATTTTTTCAAAGAACCAGCTTTTTGTTTTGTCAATTTTTTGAATTGTTTCCTTGTTTTCAATTTCATTGATTTCAGCCCTGATTTTAATTATTTCCTGTCTTCTGCTTCTTTTGGTGTTGATTTGTTCTACTTTTTCTAGAGCTTTGAGATGTAATGTCAGGTTATTTGTTGACTTTTTCTTCTTTTAATGAATGAGCTCAATGCAGTGAACTTTCCTCTTAACACAGCCTTCATAGTGTCCCAGAGATTTTGATATGTTGTATCAGAGTTCTCATTTATCTCTAAGAATTTTTTTATCTCCTCCCTGATGTCTTCTGTTATCCATGCATTATTCAGTAGCATATTTTTTAGTCTCGAGGTGTTGGAGAAGCTTTTATTTTTTATTTTGTCATTGATTTCTAAGTTCATTCCATTATGGCCTGATAGAATGCAGGGTAGTATCTCTATTTTTTTGTATTTGCTAAGACTTGCTTTGTGGCATAACATATGGTCTATTTTAGAGAAGGATCCATGTGCTGCTAGGAAAAAAGTGTATTCACTTGTTGATGGATGAAATATTTTGTATATATCTGTTAAGTCTAAATTATTGATTGTATTATTGAGTGTATTATTATTATTATTGATTGTATTATTTTGTGGTTTCTTTGTTTACTTTTTTTTGAAGATCTGTCCAATGGTGAGAGAGGTGTGTTAAAGTCACCTAGTATTATTGTGTTGTGGTCTATTTGATTCTCAAAATTGAGAAGGGTTTGTTTGATACAAGTGGATGTTCCATTGTTCAGGGCATAGATATTTAAGACTGTTATGTCTTGTTGATGTATGATTCCCTTAAGCAGTATCAAATGATCTTCTTTATCCCTTCTGAGTGTCTTTGGTTTGAAGTCCACTTTATCGGACATGAGGATGGAAACCCCTCCTTGTTTACATGGTCTGTATGAGTGGTATGTTTTTCCTCATCCTTTCACTTTCAGTCTATGGTTGTCTTTTTCTGTGAGATGAGCATCTCTCTCTCTCTCTCTCTTTTTTTTTTTTTTTTTTTTTGGTACCAGGGATCGAACTCAGGGGCACTCAACCACTGAGCCACATCCCCAGCCCTATTTTGTGTTTTATGTAGAGACAGGGTCTCACTGAGTTGCTTAGCTCCTCTCCATTGCTGAGGCTGGTTTTGAACTCGCGATCCTCCTGTCTCAGCCTCCCTCAGTGCTGGGATTACAGGTGTGCGCCACTGCGCCCGGCTCAGATGAGCATCTCTTGAAGGCAGCATATTGTTGGGTCCTTTTTTTTTTTTTCCTAATCCAATCTGCCAGTCTATGTCTTTTAATTGATGAGTTTAGGCCATTAATGTTAAGGGTTATTATTGAAATGTGGTTTGTATTTCTGTTCATTTTGGTTCATTTTTGGTTTTTAATTTGACTTGGTTTCTCCTTTGATTGGCTTTTCCTTTAGTGTAGTTCCTCCCTTTGCTAATTTTCATTGTTGTTTTTCGTTTCCTCCTCGTGGAATATTTTGCTGAGAATGTTCTGTAGTGTAGGCTTTCTGGTTATAACTTCTTTTAACTTTTGTTTATCATGGAAAGATTTTATTTCATCATCAAATCTGAAGCTTAATTTTGCTGGATATAAAATTCTTGGTTGGCATCCATTTTCTTTCAGAGTTTGGTATATGTTGTTCCAGGATTTCCTGGCTTTGAGGGTCTGGGTTGAGAAATCTGTTGAGATCCAAATTGATTTCCCCCTGTATGTAATCTTTTCCCTTGCATCTTTTAAGATTCTATCCTTATTGTGTATGCTAGGCATTTTCATTATAATGTGCCTTGGTGTGGATCTGTTGTAGTTTTGTACATTTGATGTCCTATAAGCCTCTTGTATTTGATTTTCCAATTCATTCTTCATATTTGGGAAATTTTCTGATATTATTTTATTGAAGAGATTGTGCATTCCTTTGGTTTGTATCTTTGTGCCTTCCTCTATCCTGATAAATCTTAGATTTGGTCTTTCCATGTTATTTCATAATTCTTGGATGTTCTGTTCATGGTTTCTTACCATCTTCATTGTGTAGTTAATTTTATTTTCTAGATTATATATTTTGTCTTCATTGCCTGAGATTCTGTCTTCCAAGTGATCTAGTCTTTTGGTGATGCTTTCTCTTGAATTTTTTATTTGATTTGTTGTTTCCTTCGTTTCAAGGATTTCTGTTTGTTTTTTTTTTTTTTCAGAGTCTCTATCTCTATCTTAAAGTAATCTTTTGCTACCTGTATTTGCTCTCTTATCTCTTTGTTGGAGTTATCAATTGCTGCCTGTATTTGCTCTTTAATCTCTTTGTTAGATTGATCAATTGTTGCCTGTTATTGCTCTCTTATATTATTCTGTGCTACACAGATCATTTTAATTATATGTGTTCTTTTTCTTTTTCTTTTTTCGGTACTGAGGATTGAAACTCAGGGGTACTTGACCACTGAGCCACGTCCCCAGCCCTATTTTGTGTTTCATGTAGAGAAAGGGTCTCACTGAGTTGCTTAGCACCTCATTCTTGCTGAGGCTGGCTTTGAACTTAAAATTCTCCTGTCTCAGCCAAAGTACTGGGATTATAGGCGTGTACCACCATGCCCCGCTAATTATGTGTGTTCTGAATTCCTTCTCTGACATTTCATCTACTGTGCTATCAATGGACCCTATTATTGTAGCATCTTGGTTTGATTGGGGCATTTTCTTCCCTTGTTTTTTCATGTTGTTCATGTGTCTTCCTCTCTAGCAGTGCGATTCTGAGGTATTATACTTTCTACCCTATAATCTTGTAGTGTCACTGCAGGTTACCAATACTTCACTTCTGGTATAACCACACCTGCAGGACCTTGGTGATAGTCTTTCTGGTCCTGGCTGTTGTCTCCAGATGAAAGCAGGCCAGGAAAGCCACACCTTGGTAGATGGAGGGCCACAGCACAGTTGGTCTCCTCCTCCACGTGTGCACGGTCGGTCCCCTCCACCTCCTCCAAACACCTGGGCATAGTAGGTCCCCTTTACCTCCTCTACATGCCAGGCCAGGGTCAGTCTCCTGGCATAACCTCTTAAGTGAGGAAATTCCCATTTGGCTGAGGGCATTCTCTGGAGAAGGGGCAGCTGTGAACCATTAGCAGTCAACAGTTAACAGTTTGCAGATGAGATATGAGTGGAGAACAACATCCACTACAGTCCACCCCTTCCATGGCTGAAATTTGCTTATTGCTCACTTTAAATTCACACCACGTAGGTATACCTTCTACAAGATTCTGATTGGTGAAAATTTCTAGTAGGAAGATTAGTGGACAAATTAAAACTTTTATGGTTATGTTTATTCCCAAGGACATAATAGATAGTCAACATCTCCTTCCTCTATTCTGTGGCTGAATGTCCCCTCCAAAATTCATGTTGAAATTTAATTGTCAGTGCAACATGTTGAGAAGCAGAACTTTTGTGAGGTGATCAGATCATGCATGAGGACTCTGCTCTCATGACTGGATTAATGTTGTTATTAGTGGTTCACTTGGGGAATTATGCTTCCCTTCCAGACAACTTTAAGCTCTGTGGATATAGTTATTCTGATTCCCAGAGTAGGTATACTTCCATTAGAAGGCTCTCAAAACTTAATGCCCTGACTACCATCTGATTGCTTGGGCTGTTCATTCCAACAGACCAGCCAGCAAAGAAACGAGTTGTATTTGGCAGGACATTATAAGGTGATACAGACACTGCTATATAATGGGGACAGAAATAAATCATTTGGTGCTTAGGTATTTATTAAGACACATCTCGTTACTGCCATGCACAATTTTAGCTGTAAATGAGCAAGTATAGCAACCATAGCCTGATAAAGGCACAGTTTCTAGAGTCTCATACCTCCCAAGGATGAAGGTCTGGCTCATCCTACCAGTAAGTCATCTAGATCAAAAGAAGTTCTAGCTGAAAGTGAGGGAAGTCTAGAACAAGTGCCTTAATCCACTTTTTACTGCTACAACAGTAGCTAAATGAGCTAGATGAGCATTGGTGAGAAAAGATAACCCAAGCATTGTTTGGCCCATACATAGTCTCCGTCTCTGCCAACATAGCTGTTCTGCTCTTGAGCCCATTATCCAAGCTTTGAGTGGTCAATGACAGAAGCTGGTTGATATTACTGGCCAAGTCATCCTTTCGTTTTAGTTGTTCAACATCTTTTCTGTAGTGGACATTCCCTTTTGGACATGTGATGAAAAGGTGATCATACTTAGTCCCTAATCCCACAAGTCCATTCACATGGCTCTTTCCTAGACCTTCTTGTTCTCAGACTTTCAATATTGCTGTCTTGCTTCTTCTAAACCCCTGACCAACAATCTAGCCATTTGCCATTACTGAGAGGATGCAGGTTAAATTGGGAATTGAAGCATCTCAAGTGAATCTATGCAGATATCCCCATTCCTGATTCATCATCTGTTCTTTTCTCCATCAAGGCCCTGATTTTGACATAGAATATTTTCTTAGACTTATATAATTCAGCCTTCTCTTAAATTTTGCCTATCTTACAGTTAAGCCCTGTGCCTGGTTTTCAGTTCCCTCTGCCCTTCAACAGTGGGAAGTGAGGGCTTATTTAAGCCCCTAAGGAAGTTTTCTGACTTTATTACTTTGCTTTAAATTACTGATCAGTGGATCTGAGCCTGTCATTTCTTCAACCATCAGGGAGTTTATCAACAGTCAATTCCATTGTCCTTAGTGTTACTGTTTCCCCTCAAAGGCCAGTTCATGCATCCTTGTATCAGTTCAAGTCCTCTAAGCAGCATACACCAAAATGGGATCAGATGTTTATTGAAGGAAACACTTGTGAAGAATAAAGGGAAAGGAACAGAAAGAGATCAGGATTATCTTCAGATTGTGATACAGGTTTAATATCTGTGCAGGGAGAGGGAGGAAGAAGAATTGGATAGGAAGAGCCTAGTCTGCTATTTGATCCATTTGTTGATTCTTAATGTTATGTTTCTGAGTTATAGAATTTCCATTTGGTTCTATTTTATAGATTACAGTTGTTTATAATCTCCAACTTTTATTTTCTTGAATATATTAATCACAGTTATTTTAACGTATCTAATACATTAATTTACTTGAGCATATATTTCTATTGTCTGTATTTTTCTCTTGATTTTTATTTGACCTTGTTACTTTGCTTACCTACTTAAATTTATTGAATTTCAGGCATTAAATGTGATTTCAAGGCCCTGGCTGTATTTGTCTTTTTTTTTCCCCCTGTGCTGGTGATTGAGTCCAGGGTATTGCACATGCTAAGCAAGTGCTCTACCACTTGAGCTACACCTCAGCCTTTTGTCTTCCTATAAAGAGAATTCAGTTTTGTTTTGTTTTGTTTTCTAGCAGATCACCTTGATCCATGAGGGTGGTTTTTGTTAGAGCTGACATTTTTCTAGTTTTGCTTGGCAGAAGCTTTACTCCTAGAATGTGGTTTTCACTTGCAGAGCCTAGCTCTTACTCCTAGGTTATAAACATACTTCTAAGTAAGTATCCCCTCTGAGACTTCACCTTGATAGTCTTGACTTCCTACCTCCATTTCCCTAACAGTATGAAACTTGAAATCCTTGCTCAGATCTTTAACAATCATCTGCTGATTTCCACTTGATTTCTGAGAGTCTTACTCTGCTTGTGCACAGCTTGGGATTTTGGCAAAGCCTAAAGGGGAAATTGCACCAGAATTTTGGGCTAATTCTTTGTAGTTCCCTTTATCCCTCTAAGTCCCAGTCATGTTGGCAGCCCAAAATCCCAACTCTTTCTCCTTTATCTTTCTCTCTTTCTCATCTTTTGGTTCTTCTATTCTCTTGGAACCCTCTCCAGAAAGGTTTCCAAGCCAATCATTCCATTGCAGTGTTTATTGTCAGATCACCAGTACCTTTCCATTGCTAACTCCAATGATCAGTTCTTAGTTCTTGTCCTACTTGACCTTTTAGCAATATTTGACATAGTTGATCATTACTTCTTCCTATAAAATTTTTCTTCCCTTGTCTTCTAGGGTGCTGTACTCTCAAGGTTTTCCTCCGAAACTAACGCTCCTATTTCTGTTCCTTTGCTAGGGACTCATTCCTTCATTTCCTTCAGGACTTTGCTCAGATGTCACTTCAGGAAAACTTTCTCTAGTCACCTTATGATTAGATTCCAAACCCCATTCTTACCTCACATCATATTTATTTATTTATATTGCTTATTTTTGCCCACAAGAAGTAGTAGACTCTGTGAGGGAAGGAATCCTCCCCCCCCCCATTTTTTGTGCACTGCTATATTATGGTGCCTAGGACTGTGCTTTGCAAAGTTAGACATATAATAAATATTGGATGAGTGAACAAATGCAAGAACAACTTATCACCTGAGAATTCAATCATTTATCAAATATTTATTGAGTATGACCTGTGTTTTAGGTTCTGTGCTAAATATGTAGCATTATTGTAAAGCCTAAAATTAGAAATACTTCCTATGCACCTGAAGATACCATAGTGAAATCTAGTATAGGTTGGTCACATGGAAAGGCATGTAATTGAATGAAGGTAATATTCAAAGTCATTTAAGATTGTCCTTTAGAATTCTAAACATTTATTATATATAACTTTTTTGTAAAGTATGAAGTCTGCATACTTCGTATGAGAACAAGCAAAATATTAACACCCATTTTGTGGACTTTTTATATCTTTCTTACAGCAAACTATTGAGGAGAAAAAAGGTATATCTGGATATAGTTACACCCAAGAAGAGCTAGAAAGGGTATCAGCACTGAAGAGTGAAGTTGATGAAATGAAAGGAAGAACCTTGGATGACATGTCTGAAATGGTGATTACACTCTTTTTTGTTTCTTTTATTATCTTCTATTGCTAGAAACATGTGTTTGTGTTTGTTTTATTTTCAGTGAAACATTGAAATTTTCTTCTCTGTACAGTGAGTTTTATATTCTTTCATCTGTTCTTATCAGTCTCTCTTTTTTGAAAGTAGGGATGGTATTGGAGGTTGAACCCAAGGGTGTTTTACCACTGAGTCACATCCCCAGACCTTAATTTTTTTTTTATTTTTTTAAGATTTTTTTAAACCTTTATTTTTATTTTTTATGGATTTTTATGTGGTGCTAAGGTTCGAACCCAGTGCCTCACATGTGCAAGCTCTCTACCACTGAGCCACAATCCCAGCCCCCCTTAATATTTTTAATTAAAAAAAATTTTATCCGGGCACGGTGGCACAAGCCTGTAATCCCAGCACTTAGGGAGGCCGAGACAGGAGAATCACGAGTTCAAAGCCAGCTTCAGCAACGGCTAGATGCTAAGCAACTCAGTGAGACCCTGTCTCTACATAAAACACAAAATAGGGCTGGGGATGTGACTCAGTGGTCGAGTGTCCCTGAGTTCAATCTCCAGTACCAAAAGTAAAAGTTAAAAAAAAGTTAAAAAAAATTTATACCTTTATTTTGCAATCTTTTTTTTTTTTTTTTTTTTTTTTTGATGGTGCTAAGGATTGAACCCAGGGCCTTGTGCATGTGAGGCAAGCACTCTACCATCTGAACCATATCCCCAGCCCTATACCTTTATTTTATTTGTTTATTTTTATGTGGTGCTGAGGATAGAACCCAGTGCCTCACATATGCTAAGCAAGTGCTCTACCACTGAGCTACAACCCCAGCCCCAATATTTTTTATTTTTTATTTTTTTAGTTTTTTAGTTTTTGGTACTGGAGATTGAACTCAGCAGCATTCAACCAATGAGCCACATCCCCACCCCTATTTTGTGTTTTATGTAGAGACAGGGTCTCACTGAGTTGCTTAGCACCTCCCTGTTGCTGAGGCTGGCTTTGAACTCGTGATTCTCCTGACTCAGCCTCCCTAAGTGCTGGGATTACAGGCTTGCGCCACCGCGCCTGGCTCCCAATATTTTTTATTTTGAGACAAGGTCTTGCCAAGTTCTGAGATTGGCCTTGAACTTGCTGGCCTCCTGCTTCAACCTCCTGAGTCTCTGGGATCACAGGCACGTGCCATTGTGCCCAGCTTTATTTTTGTCAATCTCTTTTGATTTCCCATTTTAATAAGGTTGTTGAACTTATAATAGTTTATGCATATCGTGACTTTTTAGATACATATATATAGCATTAAAGAAATGTTTATAAAAGACAAGTTTTCCCAAATCATACTACCTTGCCTAATAAAATTATTTCCTTTCCATGTATATCTTTAGTGTCTTTTCATATTCAGGGCTGCTATTCAGCCAGAATGCACAGGCACATTTTTTTTAATATTTATTTTAATATTTATTTTTATAGGTGGACAGAATATCTTTATTTTATTTTTATGTGGTGCTGAGGATCGAACCCAGTGCCTCCCGCATGCTAGGCGAGCACACTACCACTGTGCCACAACCCAGCCTCGCACTGGCACATTTTTATCAGGCATTATAATATTGAAATTTTTCTTCGTTGGTAAATAGTTGTTGCCCCAAACTCTTAGAGTACCCTTGTCTGTGTTGGACATACCCCTAGAACCTTCTGGATTTTACCAAAATCTAACTCCTAAAAAACTAGCATTTAGTACAGAAGCAGCCTCCAGGACTCTGTTTCTATGACTGGTATCTATTCTGATTCGTCATTAGTTGTGCCATTCAGATTATTGAGTATTTTTAATATCACTCCAATCATATTTATATATGTTTTATATAACTTTAAAAACCATATATATTTAAATAGTACAACATGATTGTAATTTGTACAGGCAACTTTGTGTTGTATTTTATTCATTCAATATTAGATTATAAATAATTTCCCATAATGGTTTACAGTCTTGATAATGGATATTTTGAATGGCTAAATAGTATTCCATCTTGCTGAGGAATCAAAATTTATTAAATCCCTGCCCCATTGTTTGGCCCTGAAGTAATTTATAGTTTTTACAACAACATATTTTTATGCAAGCAATGTTTTCTTCTTTTGAAATTTTTTTAAGTGTCGTTTTTTGTTTAAATGACAGGTAAAAAAACTGAATTCCCTGGTATCTGAAAAGAAGTCAGCTTTAGCCCCGGTTATAAAAGAGCTACGACAGTTGCGTCAGAAATGTCAAGTAAGGGAATGTGATTTTGTGACATTTTTAGTGTTCTTTCTTGTTCAGATGTATTAGGTAGGCTTCTGAATATTTTATTTGTGTAATTATAGAGAACAAATAATAATAATAATGTTATGTCTGAAGTTTTTAGTTTAATTTGTGGTACTCATTTTGTCATAAAGCTGGGAAAGGAGGAAGAACAAGAATTTAAACTGAAATCCACAAATGCAACCAGTTGAGACTTTTTCCTTTAAATCACATGCATCTCATATCTGTAAATATTCTTCTGTAGCCAGGTAAAGATCGAGAGTCTGTCAACAAGAAGTGACAAATTAACTTTGGAACTACTTTGCTGGGAGGCATGAAGAGTGATGAAACACCATTACTTGGAAGCTAATTCTAACCACTGCTTTAGAGATAAACAGGAGGGTTAGTCTTAGGCAGGTGCAGTTGTGCACACCTATAATCCCAACTACTTAGGAGGCTGAGGGCAAGAAGATCACAAGTTCAAGGCCAGCCTGGACAGTTTAGCAAGACCTTGTCTCTAAATAAAAAGGGCTGGCCATGTAGCTCAGCAGTAGAGTGCTCTGGGCTCATTCCCTAGAACCATAAAAAGAAAAGAAGTAACTGCCTTCCACGAATCAAGGTCAGGTGGCCTCTACCATTTGACAATTGCAATTATTTTATCCCTCTTTGTGTAGTATTGTTAAGTTTGAAGGTGAGCTGTACTGTACATGCCTGATGTGGAACTAGAAAACTCTCCATGAATGCCATCGATCAGAGTTAAGAGAAGCAAAATGAAAAATCACATCAACTTTGAAATCACTTAGACGTGATTTCCTTTTAATAGAAAATGCTGCAGAGTTTGAGATAGGTTTAGTGGCTTATCCAAGCAGACTGGTGGTAAGTGAGAGTTGGGGCTTGACTCTAGCATATGTTATCATTTTATTTCAAATCTGCTTATTTCATTACATACCACTGCTATTACAAAGGAAATGGAAGAGACAAGCCCCTGCTCCCTTGAGTTCATATACTAATAGATGAGATGTAAAGAAATTCAAGGAAGAGGCTGGGATTGTGGCTCAGTGGTAGAGGCTTGCCTCACATGTGTGAGGCACTGGGTTCAATCCTCAGCACCACATAAAAAATAAATAAAATAAAGATACTGTGTCCATCTACAACCAAAAAAAATTTGAAAAAAAAAAGAAGAAATTCAAGGAAAACAAAAGATAACCCATCTTAAGAACAAATATAGAAAAAATATATAATCAGAATTATATACCTAACTGATAAGAAAAGAAGCAGCAGATGAAGTGATGTCAGAAAGATGATTTTTTTTTCTTTTTTCTTTTGTACAGGGGATTGAACCCAGGGGTACTTAATCACTGAGCCACATCCCTGGCCCGTTTTTATGTTTTCTTCTTTACAGACAGGGTCTCGCTAGTTGCCTAGGGCTTTGCTAAATTGCTGAGGCTGATTATGACTTGCAGTCCTCCTGCCCCAGCCTCCCAAGCTGTTGGGATTACAGGCGTATGCCACCATGCCTGCTCAGAAAGAAAGCTTTCCACATTGAGGACATTGATAGTTGTTTTCATGACTGCATTCCAATTCATTGATTTTCTTAATGGTTTCCCTGAGTAAGCAACTTAGAGACAAAAAAAAAACTGGTTATATGTATTTCCAGTTATGATACAATGTCTTCCTATTAGTAAGATAATAAATCTATTTGTAAATAGTTTTTTTATTAAATCCATTTACATTTTAAAGGAAGAGTTTATTGAAAAGTTACTTAGAACAATGAAGGAAGTGGACTGTCAGGGAAATCAAAGAATCAGAACCATAGTATACCTGAAACAAGTAGAGAGGCACTACAATTAGAGAACATTTTGGTTCAGGGAAGTTTCACGAACCTCACTCAGCAGTGGGAACTTGTGGATAATGATAAATTTGATAGTAATCATAATTATTAAGCACTAGCTATGTGCCATACACTGTGACATTACTCATTTAGGCCTCACAACAATCCAATAAGGTAGGGACTCCCCCTTATGCTAATGAACAAATGAAGGCACAGAGAATTTAGGGATGTACCCAAGGTCACATAGCTGACAGATTGCAGAGGCAAATTCTTTGTACTAACACTATACCAATAATGAATTTTTATTTGTTTACATTTGCCTGTTATACATTTTTGTTCATCTATAGTTTCTAATTTTTTTTTTTGAAATGGTATCTCACTAAATTGCCATGGCTGGCCTCTAATTTTTGATCCTTCCACTTGAGCCTCCCAAGTAGCTGGAATTACGGATTTGCATCATGATGTGCAGCTTTTAGTTAACACTTTTTAGAAATGATTTTGTTTTAGGTGTGTCTCTTGAATAGATCTTGGATTAGATTTTGCTATATGATACAATCTGAAAGATTTTTTTTTAAATATTTATTTTTTAGTTGTAGGTGGATAGAATATCTTTATTTTATTTTATTTTTTATGTGGTGCTGAGGATTGAACCCAGTGCTTCCTGCATGCTAGGCGAGCACACTACCACTGAGCCATAACCCCAGCCCCCTGAAAGATTTTTTAAAAATTTTTTTTAGTTGTTGATGGATCTTTATTTTATTCATTTGTTATTTTTATGTGGTGCTGAGGATCGAACCCAGGGCCTCACGCATGCTAGGCAAGTGCTCTACCACTGAGCTACAGCCCCAGCCCCAATCTGAAAGATTTTTTTAATAAGTCTAGCCCATTTATATTTATTGATATGTGGATGTATTTGATCTTAGTGTTATCATTTTGTTTGGCTTTTGATTTTAAAGCTTGTAAAAAAAATCCTCCCACTTCCTCTGTGTGTGTGTGTTTTCTGATTTGTGGTTCTATCTAACCATTACATTTTTAACACCACCACTAATCATCCATCCATTTAGATAGCAGCTATTAATCCCCACTGTAAAAAGTGATGAAATCAGTGTTTTTTTCCTACTTCTCCCTTCCTCATGCTCCTCTAGCACGTGATTCTAGTTGATTGTATTGCCTTTCTTAGGGTTTGCCTTTGTACTTTGAATATGCTTATGCTATGACTTGATTTGTTAGCTGTAAATGATGTCATTTGACAGTCCCCCACTTACTTCAGGAAATTTTTAAAAAATGAGAAAACCAGGTTACTTATTATGTCTTCCATCTTCTTTCCCCTTTTTCCTCCCTGCAGTTTTCGTTGGATCATTTCTACCTTGTCAGGGATGTAACATTTACTTTCTATTCTGTTGCCCCATTTCCCTTGTTTTTAGCTTTGAGCCTGTAATTATTAGATCCGGTGCTCCTTACCAGTCCTTGCACTGCCCTTTGTCTCACTTCTCTTTGATTGTCTGTGAGTTGTCGCCCAGAGATTCTCAAAAAAGGCTCAGAAGAGTAGTGCTCCCTGATGAGTTCTTGCATGTTTTAGAGTTTGCAGCCTACATTTTGGGGGTATTATAGTTGTATATAGTGATGGGCTTTGTTGTTACATGTTCATACATGTATAAAATATAACAATATACTTTAGCTAATATCATTCCCTAGCACTTCTTCCCTCCCTCCCACCACTTACTCCTTGATCCCTTTTCTTTGCTGATCTCCCTTTGATTTTTAGGAGATCCATCCCCACCCTTGTTTTCCTCTTTCTTCTCTAGCTTCTGCATATGAGAGAAAACATACAACTCTTAACTATCTGAGTTTGACTTATTTCACTTAACATGATGGTCTCTAGTTCCATTCATTTTCCTGCAAATGATATAATTTATTTTTCTTTATGGCTGAATAAAACTCCATTGTGTATATATACCACATTTTCTCTATCCATTCATCTGTTGATGGACACCTAAATGTAGCTTACATATTTTAATAGCAGCTTACTAGATCATGCTTTCTTTCCTTGAAGAGTTTTAAAGATAGTCTGTTGGGATTGAATATGACTGTCAAGAGGTCTGTGGCCAACCTAATTTTTTTAGTGACTTGATCTTACCAAGAATGTATATTTTCTTTTTTTTTTAATATTTATTTTTTAGTTGTAGGTGGACAGAATATCTTTATTTTATTTTTATGTGGTGCTGAGGATCGAACCCAGTGCCTCCTGCGTGCTAGGCGAGCACGCTACCACTGTGCCATAACCCCAGCCCCAAGAATGTATATTTTCCATTTGTTGAATATAGGGTTTCTATATGTTTAACAGGTCAGGCTTTTTAGATATGTTATTCAAAAGTTCCTGCGGGGCGGGATGGCTCACGCCTGTAATCCCAGCACTTTGGGAGGCTGAGACAGGAGAATTGCAAATTCAACAATGGCGAGGTGCTAAGCAACTCAGTGAGACCCTGTCTCTACATAAAACACAAAATAGGGCTGGGGATATGGCTCAGTGGTCGAGTGCCCCTGTGTTCAATCCCCGATACAAAAAAAAAGTTCCTGGTGAATGAAGAGTTGTTGTTTAATGGACAAAAAGTCTCAAGTGAAAGTTTTTCAGATGAAAGGGGTTCTAAAGATTGATGGTAGTGATCATTGCCCAACACTGTAAATGAACTTAATGCCACTGATTTTTGTACTTAAACATAGTGAAGATGGCAAATCTTATGTGTATTTTGCCACACTAAAATGAAAAAAAAAACACCTTTTTTTTTAAGTTTCCTGTTAAATTATATATTTGTATTTGTTAATCCTCTTGGCTCTTGGTAATGCTTTTTGCCTCAGACGCTTATTTTGCCTACTATTAAAGCAGGTATGCCAGCTTTCTTATGATTTTTTCTTAGTATTTGTATATACTTTCTTAGCCTTGTTTGGTACATCTTTTTATATGTTCACTTTGAGTTTTCTGTGTCTTTATTTTTGTCCTATATCTGTTTCATAAATAGCAGATAACTAGATTTTATGTGAATGATATTTCATACATCTAGTTTGAGACTGTTTTAATTGGAGTGTTTAGTCCTATTTGCATTTACTGGTTATTGACATATTTGGATTTTAAAACTTTTGTTCATTTTATTTACTGTTGTAGCTTAATTTCTTTTTTTGTATCAATTCTGTTTTCTTTTATCTTTTTTCCCCTTTACATATTTTTAACCTTCTACTTTGATTCTGATATGATTTACTCTTGTTTTTTGTTTGTTTATTTGGTACCAGGGATTGAACTCAGGGGTACTTGACCACTGAGCCACATCTCCAGCCCTATTTTGTGTTTTATTTAGAAACAGGGTCTCACTGAGTTGCTTAGGGCCTCGCCATTGCTGAGGCTGGCTTTGAATTTGCGATTCTCCTGTTTCAGCCTCCTTAAGTGCTGGGATTACAGGCGTGTGCCACTGCGCCCAGTTACACTTTAAGTTTTTAACATCTATTCCAGACCTAACAAAGTCAAGAGTTAGTCAGCATCTCCCCAGCAATATGGGGAAGTCAATAAGTTAACACTGTCTCTTACTTTACATGGATGTTGTTAGTCTCTGGCATTTTATTTCCTTCTTATTTCTATATCTCTAAAAGTAGTTGTCATTGCTATTATAATTACTACTTTATGTAATCATTTCCTGTTTAGATTTACCCAAATAGTTAGCAGTTCTTACCATTGCTGCTTGTACTTTACTCCTTCCTTTTGGATCCTGTTTCCTTCTTCCTGAATTTCAGTTTTCTTGTTTTGTATTCTTTTAGTAGTTCTCTCAGTAAAGAATCACTACAACAAGTAATGTAACCTTTTGGGGGCCAGGGATGTGAATAATGGCTTGGTCAGAAAAAAATATCTTTTCACGGCTTTCTCTTATTGCATTGGAGGGTCTGCTGTTAGTTTATCTTTTCTTTTTGGGCAATGTTGTTGCTATAATTGGTTTTAATATCTTTATCTTTTTCTTCAGTGGTGTCCAAGTTTTACTACCATAATCTAAATCTAGAATTTATTTTGTGTCTTTAATTCTGGAAAAATTCTACATAATACATTCAAATATTCTGTCCTCCATTTTTTTTCTAGTTTGTTTTCCATTTAGACATGTGCTAGACATATTTATTCAGTTCCTTATTGCTTAACTTCACTTTCACGATTTTCATCTTTTTGTCTATGTTGAATGCTGGGTAATTTCTTTAGTTCTCTTTTCTAGTTCATTATTTATATATATATATATATATATATATATATTTTTTTTTTTTTTTTAGTTGTAAATGGACACAATATCTTTATTTATTTTTATGTGGTGCTGAGGATCGAACCCAGTGCCTCACGCATGCAAGGCAAGCGCTCTACCACTGAGCTACTATCCCAGCCCCTCTAGTTCATTATTTTTTTCTTCTCAGCAGTGTCCAATCTTAGGTCTATTCTATCCACTTTAATTTCTGTGACTATCTTTTTCATTTTGATAGTTTTCAGTGTGATTTTTATAATCTTTTCTATTCATTTTTTAAAATTTTAAGCATATTTATTTAAAGGGCTTATTTCTAACATCCAAAGTTCCTTGAGATGTGATCCTGCTGTAGTTTATACCTTTTGATTCTCACTCTTAACATATTGTTTGTTTGCTTACATGTTTCCTGCTTTGAGACTGTCAGTTTGCCGTTAACATGATTTTGTCTCTTGAATCCTGGCAGCTAAGGTGGAATATGTATCCCTTCAGTGTCGATTTGCAGTTGTTCTTCCAGGTGTTTTAGAAATAACACAAGCTTGGAGCTAATTTTGAGCTAATGTCTTATCTTGAGAATTCCTAGACCACACAGTGGGGTGAATACTAACCTCAAGCCTACCAGATCAGGCTTTTTCTCCTCTGCAGCAGTAGAGCTGCATACTGATCAGCTTGGCATACTGATCAGCCATAAGGCTGACCAGCCAAAATGGCTTTTACCAACTATAGCATATTCATCTCTTTAAGAGGCCCAGCAGCTACCTAAGTAAAGAGCATCTACTGCCCCTTCTCCCACTTAGCGTGTGTATGAATGTCACCCTTGAGAGTCATAGCTGTCTGAAGGTCACTTTGATAAATGAAAGTCACAGCCCCTTTTCCCACACAATCTTTTATACTAGTCACCCCAAGTCAGATGCAGCTCCATATAACAAAGACAGCACACATTACTAATCTGTGGTGACTCTTCCATTTCCAAGGCAACTGCATTATGAGAAACCAAGGTCATTCTCAGACTGGCATTAACCCTTTACTCACAAGGTCCTAGGTTGAAGGCAGCTTGGATTTATTACAGGACTCTCAGTTCTAACTTGCTGCACAGGCCTAAGGTTTTCTTCTGCCCTGTTGTCTGGGCATCAAAAATCACTCTATTAGCCAGGCACAGTGGCGCACGCCTATAATTCCAGCACTTTGGGAGACTGAGGCAGGAGAATCACGAGTTCAAAGCCAGCCTCAGCAACTCAGTGAGACCCTGTCTCTACATAAAACACAAAATAGGGCTGGGGATGTGGCTCAGTGATTGAGTACCCCTGAGTTCAATCCCCAGTACCAAAAAAAAAAAAAAAAATCACTCTATTATCAAGATTAACTACCTCCAACTCCTTTCACCAAGAATAGCCACTATGGGGGCTGGGATTGTGGCTCAGCGGTAGAGCGCTTGCCTCGCATGTGTGAGGCCCTGGGTTCGATCCTCAGCACCACATAAAAATAAATAAAATAAAGATATTGTGTCCATCTACAACTAAAAAAAAAAATTAAAAAAAAAAAAAAAAAGAATAGCCACTATGTCATCCGTTGTTTACAATCCTGGTGATTCTTCTTACTTCCTTGAAAATTCAGTTCAGCTCTGTATTTAAAAGAACATGTAGCCAGGCACAGTGGTGCACACCTGTAATCCCAGCACTATGGGAGGCTGAGACAGGAGGATTGCGAGTTCAAAGCCAGCCTCAGCAATGGTGAGGCTCTAAGCAACTCAGTGAGACCCTGTCTCTAAATAAAACCCAAAATAGGGCTGGGGATGTGGCTCAGTGGTCGAGTGCCCCTGAGTTCAATTCCTAGTACCAAAAAAAAAAAAAAAGAATATGTACCTGGGCTTGGAATGTAGCTCAGTTGGTAGAGTGCTTACCTCACTCTGTCATGCACAAGGCACTGGGTTTAATTCCCCAGCAATACACACACATGCACACACACACACACACGCACACACACAAAGAATATGTACCTAATCAAGTATTTTTTAGATACTTTAATCATTTCTAGGTATTTTTTTTAACTTTTTTTTTTTTAAAGATTTTTTTTTTTAGTTGTAGATGAACACAATGTCTTTATTTTATTGCTTTGTATGTGGTGCTGAGGATCAAACCCAGGGCCTCACGCACGCAAGGCAAGCGCTCTACCGCTGAGCAACAATCCCAGCCCCCATTTCTAGGTATTTGTAGCAGATTTTACATTAGAATAATGGTTAAAACTACTGAAAACAATCTGAACTCAGATTCTGACTCCACCTGTTTCCAGTAGTATAATCTTGGGCAAGGTATATGGCCTTCCTGAATATTCTCCAAGCATTATATTGGGTAGTAATAACTTCTTCAAGGCACTGTTATGAGATTCACTTATTGTCAAGGGTCCAGTTCAAACACTCTAGAAAATTCTTCTGATCAGGCCCTTACCTAAGCCTTCATCCTCCCTTCTCACCACTTCCCAGACCCCCTCCAGCTTAATAAACAGTTTGTAAATTCCTTAGTTGTTCTTGTTCTCTCTTCCAATCCTTTATACATAGTGTTCCTTTTTTAAAAATACCCTCTTCCCCTTGTTCACCTTTTCCCTGACTAATCTTAACTAATCCTTCATGCTCAGTTTCTCCAGGAAGTTGTCACATTCACTGATCCCTAAGCCTGGGCTAGGTGTGTGAGAGTCCTCTGTGCACCTTGCATCTGCCCATCAGATCTCTCAGCAGCCTGTTTACTTGTTTGAATGTTACTTGAGGGGAAGAATTTGGGGCTATTTTGTTCACCATCTGTATCCCCAGCTCCTAATAAAGAGCCTGGCACACAACTCAATACATGGTAGCTATTATTCTTATCAGCACTTCCATCTGTCATAATTCTCAAATGTCTGATTGTTGTATAAATAACTCTTAAGTATGCCAAGAAGCTTAGAGTTAAGTTACAAGACTGACAAGGGCATGCATTGTTTCAGAGCCACATTTTAGGCCTTTGTTTTTCACTTACTCAATCATTTGCCCTTTTCATACTAGGAACTAACCCAGGAGTGTGATGAAAAGAAATCCCAGTATGATAGCTGTGCAGCAGGCCTGGAAAGCAATCGGTCCAAATTAGAACAGGTAAGAAGAGAGTTTTTATTATAATAATCTAGCAAAAACTGCTTGTGTATGCACATGTTCACTACATCAGTGTCAAATCATTTCTTGACCTGTCTTCTAAGCTTCAGAAGTGTTACTTTAAACTTTCTGTGTACTCACTGAATTTTTCCATCTATAACACTACTTCCAAAGCCCAGGGTCCATCATCCCTTGCCTAGTTTCCCACAGTAATCTTCTCCCTGCTCTCTTGCTTCCCTTCTTGTTTTCCTAAGCTTTATTCTCCACAGAGTAGTCAAAGAAACCTGTTTAAAATTTAAACCATACTCCATGGGCTTCCCATAGCACTTAAAATCTGACTTCCAGCTGGGTGCAGTGGCACATGACTGTAATTCCAGTGGCTTGGGAAGCTGAGGTGAGAGGATTGCAAATTCAAAGCCAACTTCCACAATTTAGTGAGGCCCTAAGCAACTTAGTGAGACCCTGTCTCTGAAAAAATTTTTAAATTCAAAAGAGGGCTGGGGATGTGGCTCAGTGGTTGAGAGTGGTTGAGTGTCCCTGGGTTCAAACCCTAGTACAAAAAAAAAAATCTGACTGCCAAACTGGTGTCCAAGGTCCCACCTGCTTCATTAGCTTCATATCCACGTGCTGTGGTTCTCATTCCTGGAGCTTCAGCCACACGGGCCTTCTTCCTAAACTTCAGCCAGGCCCCAGCTCACATTCACCTCCAGGCTTTTGCATGTGCTCTTCCCTCTACCTGGGATACTGTATCCTCAACTCTTTGCTTTACACTTTCCTTTTCATTATGCAGGTTTCAGCCTACAAATCACTTCCTCCTAAAGGTCTTCTCTGATCACCCTATACTCCTCCCAACCTGGCCCACCCTGTCTCCTTATCACATTCTACTGTTGAGTTTTCTTCATAGCATTAATCCCCATCTAAAATAACTTTCCTTCATGTTTTCTTGTTTATATAAGCCTGTCTCCTTTACTTGAATGACAGCAAGGACCTGTCTGCTTTTTCACTGCCGTGTCCCCAGCACTTTGGACAGTGCTGTACGCACAGTAGAACTTAATAAATGAATAATTGAACCTGCAAATTTTGGAGTAAAATAAATCAGCTCTAAAAAAATTAAAACCTATTCTGTTAGAGTAAAAAATATTTATAATTGCAGAAGAAGAAATGACTCTAATGGTGTTTTCTTTTGTTTGTTTGTTTTTTTGGTACCAGGGATTGAACTCAGGGGCACTCAACCACTGAGCCACATCCCCAGCCCTATTTTGAGTTTTATTTAGAGACAGGTTCTCACTGAGTTGCTTAGCACCTTGCTGAGGCTGGCTTTGAACTCGCGATTCTCCTGTCTCAGCCTCCCTAAGTGCTGGGATTACAGTCATGTGCCACCACGCCCGGCTCTTTTGTTGTACTTTTAAAGGCATCCTTTTTCCATCTGTCTTATTCTTTCAATAATATTGCCCATTTAAACTTATATATTGTAGGAAGTTAGAGGACTCCGTGAAGAATGTCTTCAAGAAGAGAGTAAATACCATTATACAAATTGTATGATTAAGGTAAGACAAAGAAAGTGGATCAGAAAGTTCTCTGAGTTTTTTCTGTATCAAAGACTTCCCTGAAACTTGTCTTTCCATTTAGAACCTAGAAGTTCAGCTTCGTCGTGCTACTGATGAGATGAAGGCATATGTCTCTTCTGATCAACAAGAAAAAAGGAAGGCAATTAGGCAAGTGATATTTTTTATATTGAGTTACTTAATATTTATACTTATAGAAGTTTTATAAATAAAATAGAATTATGCATATTTAGAGTATTTAAATAAGCAAATGATAAGCTATTGTTTAAGACTAAATCTTATTAAACATCTTCTGGATAGTCCAGCCTGCTACTAAATAGAAATATCTGTAATTTTATTTCTTGCTTGCTTATTTTTATTTTTAATATTTTTTTTTAGTTGTAGATGGACACAATGTCTTTATTTTATTGCCTTGTAAGTAGTGCTGAGGATCGAACCCAGGGCCTCACGCATGCAAGGCAAGCGCTCTACCGCTGAGCTATAATCCCAGCCCCAGCTTATTTTTTTTAATATGGTAAAATATATATAACAAAATATACTGCTTTAACCATTTTTAAACATATGATCCCATTGGCATTGATTATATTGAACTGTACAACCATCACTACTATGTATTTTCAAAACTGTTTTCCTCATTGTAAACAGAAACTTTATTACCATTAAGCAAAACTCCTCATCTCCAGAAATATGTATAATTTTATAGTTGCTTGTGTGTGTGTGTGTGTGTGTGTGTGTGTGTGTGTGTGTGTTTTGGTGTTGATGATGGACCACAGGGCCTCACAGATAATAAGTAAGCTCTCTCCCACTGAGCTACATCCCCAGCCCTGTAGTTGATTTTTTATAAGCAATAACATTGGTCTCTTTTTAAAGCCTCACATGACTGGGGGGACTTTTATCATCTGCCTGTTAATTGTGCGATGTGATGACTGCATTTTAGCTAGAAACGATGTGATTGCAGTGTGCCAGCATTTAAAGTATGAAGAGTGTATAAATACTACTTAGTCCTTATATGGTAATTCTTTTTGTAATCCTAGCTTGTGGCATACTGTAATAAATCAAATCCTGTCTTAAAAAATTCGTTTATAGTTGAATTGCCAGCTATAATAAAATTCAGTCATTGAACAAGGTAAGCTTTCTTTGTCCCTCATTACAATTCAAATGCTTGTTCTCACAATCTAGTAAGAACTTGACGTTTAGGATTCACATTTATTTGAGATTATATTTAAAATTTTGAGTAGCATATGCATTAATGTTACAAAAAGAAATCTAAGAAATAGTGTCTTTGCAGAGTCTGAATTTTTATATGTATATAGAACACTGGAATGCAAGCCAGACCGAAAATGTCCTATAAATAGAGCAATGTTTTTTTCTAATACTCTTCTTACACATTAAACTAAAAATATCCTCATTCAGATTCTTTTGCTGAATGCAAACTTTGCTTTTATAAATCTATGTGGTCAATGCTAAGAAATGAGAATAGTTTATTTTGTTCTTGAAAAATAAAAATGTTATAGAAATTAAGTTCCATTTCTTTCAGTGTTATCAATATAAATAGTAAAGAGGGAAATAATTGCTCCGAAACTATTGATTTTCTACTCATTTTTCTAGCAAGATGTTCTTTTTCATCATTTAAAAGTCATTATAAACCTTCATTGTTCCCTAATTTTCCTGTGGAAAGATATTGTGCCATAATTATAGCAGTACATAAGAATATTATGGTTAAAATGAATTTGATTATATTCTAGCCCCATTAATACATACCTGAAATATCAACATGGACACTGTATTTTTATTGTTATTCTATCTTCAGATTTTACATTCTTTCTGGTATATATAGCCCAAAAGTATAAGAAATTAGCTTGATTTTGAAAAATTGTCTGCAAATTTTAATGTTCTTTAAGGAGGCAGCATATCTTAGCTCAGGATACTGTAGAAGGAATCATAAAACTTAATTCTAGGGGCTGGGGCTGTAGCTCAGTGGTAGAGTGCTTGCCTAGCATGTGTAAGGCACTGGGTTCGATTCTCAGCACCGCATATAAATAAATAAAATAAATAAAGATCCATCAACAGCTAAAAAAAAAATTAAAAAAACAAAACAAAACAACAACAACTTTATTCTAAGCCAAGCACAGTGGCGTACGCCTGTAATCCCAGCACTTTGGGAGGCGGAGAAAAGAGAATCACGAGTTCAAAGCCAGCCTCAGCAACAGTGAAGTGCTAAACAACTCTGTGAGACCTTGTCTCTAAATAAAACACAGAATAGGGCTGGGGATGTGGCTCAGTGGTTGAATACCCCTGAGTTCAATTCCCTGTACCAAAAAAAACAAAAACAAACTTTATTCTAACCTTGTTTTTCACTTCCTTGTTGTGTGATCTTGGACAGGTCACTCCATCTATAAAATGAGAGTAACATTTTTAAAAGATATTTTTTAGTTATACATGGACACAACATCTTTATTTTGTTTACTTATTTTTATGTGTGGTGCTGAGGATGGAACCCAGTGTCTCATGTGCGACACAAGCGCTCTGCCACAGAGCCACAACCCCAGCCCTTGAAGCAACATTTATAGAATCAAGTAATAGAATATACACAGTGGTGCTTTGGCAACTATATAGCATGAATTCCTAGAGGGCAAAGGCCCTGTCTGTTCTGTTTTCTACTTGAAACTTAGAGCATGCCTAACACAGACAAGTATTCTGTAAAATTCTTTCTCTCTTTTAAATCCAGGTCCTTTTTTTTTTTGGTAGATGATCACAATATATTTTACTTATTTTTTTTTAATGTGGTACTAAGGATCAAACCCTGTGCCTCACACATGGTAGGCAAGCACTCTACCACTGAGCCACAACCCCAGACCCCCATAATTATTTCTTAAATAACTTTATTGAATAAATTAAAGTTAGATTTTTGTATGTACATCATACTAAGCCTGTTAGTTTATTGAGAAATTTTTATATAAAGGGAAACACAGGAACAATTTGGACATTCTGAGGCCTAGGATAATAAATCAATTATTTAAAGCTAATTGACCTATATCTATGCATTCTTCTTGAGTAATATGTCATTTATATTCTCCTAGCTGTTTTCTTTGGTAAACTGGAAAGGCAGTTTGACTTAGTGTCTCATAAATTTTAAGAGTAAAATGAAGTTCATCAGGAATGTATGTATTCTTCTCCACCCTCATTCTTATGCATAGATTCTACCTTCACTCAAGCTCTGTAAGGATCTTGGGTACTTTTTTTTTTTTTTTTTTTCTTAGTTGTTGATGGACACAATGTCTTTATTTTATTGCTTTGTATGTGGTGCTGAGGATCGAACCCAGGGCCTCACGCATGTGAGGCAAGCGCTCTACCGCTGAGCTACAATCCCAGCCCAGGATCTTGGGTACTTTTGATTGCCATTCTCTCTATTCTAATCACTTTTTGTGTCCCTTTTTTGCACAAATGCATAATAATCTTCCTTCATTTAGTCTGCTATATTTTCTCTTTTATGGTTTATTATTTCTTAGAGTCTCAATTTTGTATTGTTTAATTTTTTAAAATAATATCTTTATTTTATTTATTTATTTTTAAATGTGGTGCTGAGGATCGAACCCAGTGCCTCACGCGTGCTAGGCAAGCATGCTACCACTGCGCCATAACCCCAGCCCCTGTATTGTTTAATTTTATTGAATACAACAATATAGCTTTTCATGGAAACACAAAAACTGTATTCAAATATAAGGTCTACAGTCTCTTTGTCATTTGTTCCTTTGTCCTATATTCTTCAGTCTGTTCTTTTTTTTCATATTTAATTTATTTATTTGTTCTATTTAGGCTTACATGATAACAGAGTGCAATTTGATTCATTGTACATAGATAGAGGATAACATATCAATTCTCTAGTTGTAAGTTGTATAGAATCACATCATATATGCAGTCACACGTAAAGTTAGGGCTATGATGACCATCATATTCCACCACCTTTACTGTCCCCATGCCCCCTCCCCCCTTATACTCCTGTGAACAGAGTTCCACCATTGTTCCCATGACCTTTCCCACATTATGGATCAGCATCCACTTATCAACGAGTACATTCGGCATTTGGTTTTCTGAGGTTGGCTTACTTCACTTAGCATTATATTCTCCAACTCCATCCATTTACCTGCAAATGCCATAATTTTATTATCTTTTATTGCTGAGTAATAATCCATTGTGTATATATACCACAGTTTCTTTATCCAGTCATCTATCAAAGGGCATCTAGGTTGGTTCCACAGTTTAGCTATTGTAAATTGAGCTGCTATAAACATTGAAGTGGCTGCAGCACTGTAGTTTGCTATTTTTAAGTCTTCTGGGTATAGACCGAGGAGTGGGATAGCAGGCTCAAATGGTGGTTCCATTCCAAGTTTTCAAAGGAATCTCCATACTGCTTTCCAGATTGGTTGTACCAATTTGCGATTCCACCAGCAATGTATGAGCGTGCCTTTTTCCCCACAACCTCGCCATTCAGTCTGTTCTTAACATGTCACCCACTTTATATTTTATTTTTGTCTTGTACGGTCAAGACAAATTTTTTAAAAATAGTTTAAAATTTTTGGCATTTTTAGAACATTTTTACATTAAAACTTATTTCTCTGTCATGTACATAGTGGACAAATTGAGTATTTACTTAAAACATCTAGTCTATCTAGATGGTTAGAAGTGCCCATACATGTTAAACGTAGAGGTAGTAAATTATCACTTTGTAAATGTCTTTGTGCTAAAATTCATATGAAATATTGTCTTTTGGAAATGGAACTATTAAACCAAGTCTATGAACAGTATAGAACAGAACAAGTACCATTTGTACTTGTTCAGTGATGTGGAAGGGATAGGAGGGAAGCAATTAGAAAAGGAAATGTGTACAGGGCACGGTGGCCATGCCTGTAATCCCAGCAGCTCAAGAGGCTAACACAGGAAGATCATGAGTTTAAAGCCAGCTTCAGCAACTTAGCGAGGCCCTAAGCAAATCAGTGAGACCCTGTCTCTAAATAAAATTCAAAAAAGGGCTGTTGATGTGGTTCAGTGGTTGAGTGCCTGAGTTCAATCCCCAGTATCCCCCAAAAAAAAACCAGCTAATGTGTTACTGTATTCATACTTAAACTAAAAGACATCATTTTTCTGTATGTTTTGTACATTTTGTTTTCCTGTGTAAACAATGCATATAATGGACAAGTGAGTCCAAATTTTGCAACATGTAGATGTTAAAGAGGTTACCAGTGTATGACCAAGTAGTTAGTAAAATTAGCATATTTTGTACATTTTGTTTTGAAATTTGTAGGAAAGCTTGTCCTTTGTAAATGACTTCTGGATATGAATTTGTTCAACCATCTCTAAGCATTACATATGCCTGTACTTGTCCAATGGACTGAAAGTAGAAAGGTAGGAAGTGAGGAGGGAAAGGTACAAGGACAGATGGTAATGTTAGATACCTCAGATTATAATCATTGCTGTGTGTGCAATTTCATTTACCAGTACTGTGTGCATAGTGGACAAGTTCTTATGTGGAATATATATATATATTGAAGTGCTTGATATATTTAAAATTAGTAGAATAAAGTTTTTTTTGGGGGGGGTACCAGGGATTGAACTCAGGGGCACTCGATCACTGAGCCACATCCCCAGCCCTGTTTTGTGTTTTATGTAGAGACAGGGTCTCACTGAGTTGCTTAGCATCTCGCCGTTGCTGAAGCTGGCTTTGAATTCACAATTCTCCTGTCTCAGCCTCCCAAAGTGTTAGGATTACAGTCGTGCGCCACCGCGCCCAGCTAGAATAAAACTTTTTATAAAAATATATTTTATAACTTTATTTATTTGTTTGTTTGTTTATGTGGTGCTGAGGATCAAACCCAGTGCTTCACATGCGCTAGGCAAGTGCAGTACCACAAAACCACAACCCCAGCCCCGAATAAAGCTTTTTGTAAATATATTTTTTAAAAAATTATTTTTAAGCCAAGCACGGTGGCACACACCTGTAATCCCAGCACTTTGAGAGGCTGAGACCAGAGAATCATGAGTTCAAAGCCAGCCTCAGCAACGGCGAGGCCCTAAAACAGTGAGACCCTGTACAGAAAACAAAACAGGGCTGGGGATGTGGCTCAGTAGTTGAGTGCCTCTGAGTTCAATCCCTGGTACCAAAAAAAAAAAAAAAAAAAAAAAAAATTATTTAGCTTACAAAAGAAATACTTGTAAGAACAAAAGGTAGTCATTATGAAACAGTGTGCACAGAAATTGATGCTAACATGTAGCCATGCCTTTTTGGTGTATATTATGCCATATTCTCTTCCCAGGCATTTGCTATTACATCTGTATAAACATTTCCCCCCTGTATAGACATGTAGTTTGTTTACAGATTTCTTCCTATTCTAAGCATTGGTGAAGTAAATAATCTTTGCTTTTATGTTCATTAACTTTGGGGAGTTTTTTTGTACAGTGATTTCCTAGAAATAGAATTGCAGAATTATATACTATTTAATGTTTAAAATGTGTATCCTTTCTCCTTTCTGCAAGCTTTGTTAAAGTATAATTTAAACAAATAAGTTGCCATTGTTTTAAGTGTATAAGAACCAGAAATAGTACTCATCTTAATTCTCTTAACTTAATTACCTATGCAATGTTTTGTCTTCTTCTTCTTTTTTTTTTCCTTCAATTACTATTTGCTAGAACTGACTAAAGATGAGGAAAGACAGTCTTTGAAAATGGGTTTAATTCTGACTCCAGTACCCACTTTAAACTATATTGGCTAATATATATATATATATTTTTTTTAATATTTTTTTAGTTGTAGATGGACACAATGTCTTTATTTTATTGCTTTGTATGTGGTACTGAGGATCGAACCCAGGGCTTCACGCATGCGAGGCAAGCGCTCTACCGCTGAGCTACAGTCCCAGCTCCATTGGCTAATATATTTAGATAGGTCTGTTAATTTATAATTTAGTTGTATGATTAAATCAACTGAAGAAAATTGAAACTTAATTATTATGTTGATTTCCTAGGGAACAGTATACCAAAAATATTGCTGAACAAGAAAACCTTGGAAAGGTAAGGATTCTTTCTTTTTTAAAAATGTAACTAATTGAGGCTTTTAGTTCTTGGTTGTGACGTTGTTCTTTTTAAAAGGTTATAGTATAGTTTTTTGAAGGGAAATTGTTGAATCCTTTCATAGATGAAGACCTTCCTTAGGAAATCAGGGGCTGGGGATATAGTACAGTGCTAGAGCATTTGCTTACCATGCATGAGGCCCTGGGTTCAATCCCCAGCACCAAAATAATAATGATGATGATAATAATAATAATAATAATAATAATAAAATACATTGTGCCTTCACTTTTTTTTTTGTATGCATGTGCTGGGGATTTGGTGCTGAGGAATTTAGGGCCTCATGCATGCTAGACAAACACTCTACTATGGAGCTACAGTCCCAGCACTCCAGCAGAATTTTGGGGAAAAAAATCTCATCTAGTTTTAAATAACAGTTTATAATAAGGTTCTTACTACAGTTTTCAGACTATTCTCACATTTTTCTGTTTATGAAATATACATATATTTATTCATTTATAAACACAAAGCTTTTACTGTTATCTAGGTACTGCTTTAAGCCCTTTACAAACATTGATTCATTTGACATAAACGTTTGAAGAACTTTATGGATTAGCTGTTGCTATAACAAAATACCTGAAATTACCAACATACAAATAAAAAAGGGTTTATTTTGGCTCCTGGTTTTAGAGGTTCTAGTTCATGCTCAGACAAACCCATTGGTTTTAGCCCACCAGTGAGAGTACCGGATGATAATGGGAAGGAGCCCATAGCAGAGCCAACAGCTCACCTCATGAGAAAGCAATAGAGGAAGACTAGAACCAGTTCCCACTGTCTCCTTTAAGAGCATGCCTCCAGTGACCTAAGGAACTCCCGCTAGGCCCTGCTTCCTAAAGGTTCCACCACCTCCCAATAGCACTACCCTAGGGACCAAGGCTTTAACACATGGACCTTTGGGGGACTATTCAAGATCTAAATTAAAGCACCTTACTTGAAATATTCAGCTCCCAGAATAACAGGAGGACTACTGAAATAGGAGTTAGTGATTGAGTCCTGTTTTCTCAGTTCTCTGAGCCATTCCTACTAAAAGAGGTGGTAGATAGTAAAGGCCTTGACCATCAGGATTAAACAACTAACCAATTAATTATTGGAATTGACTTCATAAAGCAACATGTTTTAACAACACTAGCTCTGTCATTCTTAGGAGAAAAAACTCTATTTATTAACCAGTCAGAGGAAAGATGGCCGATTATCAAATGGCTTAGCTTCAGCCCAAGACTGGACAAGCCCCTTGACAATTTCATTTCTTCATGTTTAAACTGAAATACATAGATGAGAAACTTAAAAATCAAATAAATGACCAATCCGTGTTCTAAGTTCATTGTCAGTGATTTTAAGCCTGCATTACGCCAAAGGCTGACCAGGCTCCACAACCTCCATATCTTGTTTCTTTACATATCCCGTCAACGTTCAGATTTTACCACTTGTCTCTTGTTTGAATCAGCATCCTAATAAGAGTCCTTATATTGCTATTAGTTGATTAATCTCTTGAATCTCTTCTTCTCTAGATTAGTTTCCCTATTGAAAATTAAGTGTTCTTAGTAGATTTTCTAATTATCAAGTTTGTAGCATCATCATTAGGGATTGTTTAGCTACAATTTTTCTTTTACAATACTGACTGTGTATGGGGATCTAATTTCACTGTAAATATTCTTGAGTCTGCAACATGGAAATAATTTCATTTATGTACTATATACATATAATATTGAAGTTTGTCCATTCTTAAAGTACAAATGAAAAAAGTATGGCTTTGTTTCAGTCTTAATGCATTTATACTGATAAGCTATTGATCTAGCTCAGTAAATTGCTCATGGAAAAATCATTTTATTTACATTTTCTGGTCTGAATTATTATTTAAAACATATGTATGTCTATACTTTTACATAAAAGCTAAATTAGCTCCTAGAAAGTTATAAGTAATATTCTAAAGGTGAACTTCAGAAAAATAAATGGTATAGAAAACCATGGAGTAATTTCTAAATAGATACATTCTTCATTGTTAAAAAAAATCTTAGTATGGAAAATTTCAAAACTATATAAATAGTGGAGAAAACATCCATGTATACCCATCACTCATCTTTAAGAATTAAACTCCTTGGGGCTGGGATTGTAGCTCAGCGGTAGAGCGCTTGCCTCGCATGTGTGAGGCCCTGGGTTCGATCCTCAGCACCACATACAAAGCAATAAAATAAAGACATTGTGTTCATCAACAACTAAAAAAATATTTAAAAAAAAAAAAAAAAGAATTAAACTCCTTGCCAGTCTTGTTTTATATAGAGTCTCACCCATTGCCCCCAATTTTTTTAATCTGGTCATATTTTAGTATGTGTCATAAATACTGCCTTTGAAGATAACAATAATAACATTCTCATAGTAAAAATAATTTAACAATAATTTCATAATATCCAATAATCAATTTCAGACTTCACCAGTTGTCTCTTTGTTTTTTTAATGACTTATTTGTTTGAATCAGTGTCCTAATAAAAGTCCTTAAATTGCTATTAGTTGGTAATCTCTTAAGTCTCTTCTTCACTAGTTTACTCCTCCATCTTTTTTCCTTGGAGTTTGTTGGAAGAAAAAGAAAGTCTAGTCATTTGTCCTGATGGGTTTTCAACAGTTTGAATTTTGCTGATGGTATCCCTGTGATACCAGTCAGAATGTTCTTCTCTTCCCAGTATATCCTATGAATTGTTAATTATTTGATATTTGAGAAGAATACTTCATAGGTGGTGGTATGTACTTCTATCAGAACGCTTTCTTCTTGTGACATAGACAGATATTAATAATCAATTCCTAGGGCTGGGGATGTGGTTCAGTGGTAGAGTGCTCGCTTCCCATGTGTGAAGCACTGGGTTCAATCCTCAGCACCACATAAAAATAAATAAAAATAAAGATATTGTGTCCCTCTACAACTAAAAAAATATTTTAAAAAAATCAATTCCTAGATACATAATTCATGAGGGGGGCAAAATTGTAACATTCTAATTTAAGCTGTTCCATCTTCATTTATTCCCTGGAGTGATTCTATAAAGTGCAACTAATCCTTATCAGCTATTTAGTTACCCTGAGGTACAGATGGTATAGGAAAGGCAGAATAACCACTTGACTCACTTTTTTCCTGATTTTCAAAATGATGAGTTGATTTTTTATCATCCTTCAAAAGCATCTGTATGACTTCCACATTGAATATATTTGGTATGTTTCTATCATAATTATTATTATTATTATTATTTTTTTGGTACTGAGGATTGAACTCAGGGGTACTCAACCCCTGAGCCACATTCCCAGCCCTATTTTGTGTTTTATGTAGAGACAGGGTCTCACTGAGTTGCTTAGCGCCTTGCCCTTGCTGAGGCTGGCTTTGAACTCACGATTCTCCTGTCTCAGCCTCCCTAAGTGCTAGGATTACAGGGTTGCACCACCGCGCCCAGCTCATAATTATTATTCTTTTTTTTTTTTTAAATACTTTTTTTTTTAGTTGTAGATGGACACAATGTCTTTATTTTACTGCCTTGTATGTGGTGCTGAGGATCGAACCCAGGGCCCCACGCATGCGAGGCAAGCGCTCTACCGCTGAGCCACAATCCCAGCCCCCATAATTATTATTTTTATAAGTGCTCAAATTGTTCCATATTTGGGCAGTGAGAGTTTCTAGAATTCAATTCCTGAATCCTTTTGAAATAACACTTAGTAGACTTTGGTAGCTTCTTTGTTTTCTGGTGTGACAAAGGTGAACCTCCAGGCTCTCTTGTACATTTCCTGTCTCAAACCTAGATTCAGCCATTTCTCTAAGAAGCACTTGTCTGTTCTGGTTTTGTGATTTGTGAATAAATGGCTAATATCTGTTATTCAATATTACATTAATAAGAGTAAATAAAAAGAATTAAACCCTCTAAAAGACTTTATTTTAAATAATATGAAAACATTCTTTTATTTCTCTTCTTTTGAAAAATATCTGAATGGATGATGATGTGTACAGAAATATTTGTCAATATTTGAATCCTATTAAAGATCCAAACTTAATTGACAAATCTAATTAAAGATTATTCTTAGTTTGGAGGGGTATGCCTTAGTGCTAGAGCATGTGCTTAGCATGCGCAAGGTCCAGGGTTTGATCCCCAGCACCAAAAAAAAAAATCTTTACCCCTTCCAATGTAGTGTTGTGCTGCAAAATCTTTGACGAAAATGGTAGCAGCGATTTGTCATTTAAGCAGAATGAGCCAGTGACTACTTTTTCCCCAATTGCCAGACTGTCATTTAAAAAACAAAGCTCCTTAATCCTAAACAAAGGTTCTAGAATAGATCTAAATTTTCAAGGCAAACACAGATTAAAGTAGTCTTCAAAATGATTGATGTCTAAGCCCTTCAAACCAGCTCAAACTGGACATTTGTAGATATCCTCAGGCTAATTGAGATTCCCCTCCTCCCTTAAAGAACAACGAAACCCAATTTAGCAAGCCCCTAAGCAACTCCAGGAAACCCTGTCTCTAAATAAAAATATAAAAGGGCTGGGGTTGTGGTTCAGTGATTGAGTGCCCCTGGGTTCAATCCCTGGTATCAAAAAAAAAAAAAGTGAAACCTGTTATATTTTATTTCTTATACTTCATAACTAAAAACAAAATAAATCTGTATTAAATGACAATAAGCTTTCAAATATATTACGTACTAAAATCAGTTGTATTCATAAAGTTAAAGGTTTCAAACATACATACAGGTATAAGGCAAATTAATATTAATATTTCTGACACAGTACCCACATCCTGTCTTTGGTTCTTTAAATAACTTTTATAGGTTGTTAGGATTTTTGACAAGGAAATTATTCCAATAATAAAAAAAAAGTTACAGTTTAAATAGTATCTTAATTTAAAATCATGCTCAGAACTCTTAAAATTCTTGGTCTGCTTTAGTGTCCTTTCCAAATACTTTTGCTTTAGTTTAAGAGGATAAAAATGTTTGTTGTAAGATACATTATGTTTAACATATAAACTTAAATAGATGTATTCATATGCTAGGTATGGCATAAAAATTTCACTGATTATATTTTAAATTTATACGTTTTAAATTGTGCTTTGTTTTCTCTTGCTGTTTACTGTTAACTTTGCTTTCATTATCCATAGCTGGGGTGGGTAGTATTTAATAAGTGGCTTGAATCTTGTCTTCAGCTTAGTTTATCCTCTTACTTGGGCAAGTGTCCACCACCACCACTCTCATTTATCCTTAGATCAGCTAGTAGATCTACCCTATACTAAAAGAGGAAAAGATGGGGATGTTCCTGTGTAACCTGCTTCCATGTCTTTACATGTTTTTCTCTCCCTCTGGGTGACTTTCCTCATACTCCATGTCAGTGTAAATATTTCTGTAACACTGCTTCCTTATATGTACACTGTTGTTTCTTCTCTCTGTTCCCTTCTTCTCTTCTTTCTCCCCTCATCCTTCTCTTCTTCCTCCCTCTCCCCTCATCCCTCTCTACCATGTCTCTTATTGTCTTTTTTTCATGTTATTGTATTTTTTATACCTTTATCTTATTTGTTTATACTTATGTGGTGCTGAGGATTGAACACAGTGCCTCATGCATGCTAGGCAAGCGCTCTACCACTGAGCCACAGCCCCAGCTCAGCTCCTCTCTTTGTCTTCTTTTTTTTTTTTTTTTTTTGGTACTGAGGATTGAACTCAGGAGCACTCGACCACTGAGCCACATCCCAGCCCTATTTTGTATTTTATGTAGAGACAGGGTCTCACTGAGTTGCTTAGCGCCTCGCCATTGCTGAGGCTGGCTTTGAACTCGCGATTCTTCTGACTCAGCCTCCCTAAGTGCTGGGATTACAGGCTTGCGCCACCACTCTTGGCTTCATTGTCTTTTGAGTTTGTGTTGACCCTCCTTTCAGTCAGCCTTCCTCAATCTCTATAATGTAAAACTAAATTATATTTTTTGTTGTTGTTTTTTGGGGGGGTTTTGGTGCCAGGGATTGAACTCAAGGGCACTCGACCACTGACCCATATCCCCAGTCCTTTTTTTTTTTTTTATGTAGAGACAGGGTCTCACTGAATTGCTTAGTGCCTTGCTTTTGCTGAGGCTGGCTTTGAACTCGCGATTCTCCTGTCTCAGCTTCGCAAAGTGCTGGGATTACAGGTGTGTGCCACCGTACCCAGCTTAAATTATATTTTTGTAATTAATTGAAAAAATTTTTTACTTCTGTTTATAGTTTTAGAATCAACAAGTAAAACAGTTTTGGCAGGTGAAACCTTCTAGGCTGTTAATAACAAAAAAAAATTTAGAAGGATTCTGGCCTACTAAATACAATTCTTTTTAATAATCCCTATGTCTTCTCCCTAAGGAATATATGCATACAGTTGATTAATTTGAACATACAGAGAGCATATACTGTTTCAGGATAGAATACAACATCTAGTAATAACAACAACACACATAACACATGATAGCTTAGCAAGTATTTTCATATCTATTGTCATATTAAAAATATTATAAGGCGGCTGAGGTTGTGGCTCAGTGACAGAGTGCTTGCCTCGCACATGTGTGGCAATGGGTTCGATCCTCAGCACCACATAAAAATAAGTAAACCAAATAAAGACACTGTGCCCATGTATAACTAAAAAAATTTTTTTAAAAATATTATAAGGCAGCCGGGCATGGTGGCGCACGCCTGTAATGCTAGCACTTTGGGAGGCTAAGACAGGAGAATCGCGAGTTCAAAGCCAGCCTCAGCAACGGCGAGGCACTAAGAACTCAGTGAGACCCTGTCTCTACATAAAACACAAAATAGGGCTGGGGATGTGGCTCAGTGGTCAAGTGCCCCTGAGTTCAATCCCTGGTACCAATATATATATATATAGTAAGGCAGATAATTTTATTGTCCCCCTATTATTAGCCTTAATTGACAATTGCAAAAACAAGTCCCAAAGAACTTGCTTTCTCTAGTGACAAAGCTAAAGTTAAAACTCATCTTCTGACTTCCACAATTTTCATTCTGTGCCATAACACTATTCTGTTTTCCCAATTCCCTTTATTTTTCCCCTCCCTTTTTTTTTCTTTTTTTTTTGGTACTGGGGTTTGAACTCAAGGGCACTAGACCGCTGAGCCACATCTCCAGCCCTGTTCTGTGTTTTATGTAGAGACAGGGTCTCACTGAGTTGCTTAGCACCTCATCATTGCTAAGGCTGGCTTTGAACTCGCTATCCTCCTGTCTCAGCCTTCCAAAGTGCATGTATTACAGGCAAGCGCCACCGCTCCTGGTTCCTCCCTTCCTTTTATATTATTCTGTTTAACTTAAGGTTGTTCTACATCTACCTTAATTATCTTTAATAATCTCAGTTTTGACATGTTATAGGAGAACTTTGTTATTTAGCTATTACTTGTCAAATGTACAAAGCATTCCATATTCCTCTGACTTACAATCATAGAAGTAAATCCCTATAACTGAGATTTAATTATTCTTGATTTTTTTTAAATGATAGAAACTCCGAGAAAAACAAAAAGCTGTACGAGAAAGCCATGGTCCAAACATGAAACAAGCAAAAATGTGGCGTGATTTTGAACAATTGATGGAATGTAAAAAACAGTGCTTTCTGAAGCAACAAAGCCAAACTTCCATTGGTCAGGTAATTCAGGAGGGAGGAGAGGACCGACTGATCCTCTGACTTTGTATGTCATCACTTGGGTTTTTAGTTGATGTTACAGCTATAAGTATAATTCCATAATGTACTTCTTTTCTAGAAAGTGATTTGTACAACATTTTGCTTTCTGATTAGCTATTCTTTATTAAGTTTTCTTGAGAAATAAAATTAGGGTAGATTTAGGTTTCAAAGTTTATTTAATATGAAAAGAGGCTTTTATTGTTTTGCTTAGTTTAGACGTCAGTGGTGTCATCTGAGTTTTATGAGACAGGAGACTAAGTTAACTATCTATAAATGTAAACATATGTCCATTAAGAAACATGTAGTTTTTTAAAACTGTAATAACTCAATGGCTTAATGTTTTTCTTAATCTTTTTTTTAACTTTAGAGGAATCTTTTAGGAACTAATATCTCTTGTTTTGAAGAAACATTTATCTGAAGTTCAGCAATTCCTACAGTTTCACTTCACTTTCTTTTTCTTCTGTAAAATGCAAGAAAATTTAATATTTTGACTAATGTATTTGTTCTATTCATGTAATTTAAAGGCAAATAAAACTTTGTGTATATATCATGGTTATTTATTTCAAAATTCTATAGTTGCCTTGTGTCAAAATTTATTCTTAATTAGGTATTTAATTTATTCTATTTTAATTTATTAAAATTAATTTATTAAAATAGAGGGTCCTCTCCTCCTATTTTTTAAATTTATTCTATTTTAATTTATTCTATTAATTAGGTATTCACATTATAATACTAAAGGATTATTTCCACAGAAATCTATTTATAGATTTAATATAATCTGATAGTTTGGGGATTGTTATTCTACAAACAAAAATTGTCATAAAATATAGCTGTTATCATGTGCTAAGAAGTTAGCATGAGATTCCTGGTGAAACTGAAGAATTAAAAATGCTTCCAGCCTTTGCTTCATTTGAACGAGGTACTTGAAAATTTCTTTTGTTTTCCTTAAAGATACTAAATTCATATGCTATACTTGACTTCATTTTGGTTTCAGTATATTTTTCAAAATATCTTGCCTTTATATTTGAAAACAGATTTCATATTATTAGCATGTCCATCTTAGGCCAGTTCTTTTTAGTTATCCTAAAAAATAAATAAAATAAATATATACATATGTATATGTAGGTACAGATATGTGTAGGTGTGTGTGTTGCTTCTACCGTGTGTAAAATACACAAGCTTTGATCTCTTTGCTCCAAGTGTGATCTACTTTTAATGTTTATTTGAAAGGTTCTTAACTGGTAAGCAGAATCTCAGTAATTCTAGGAATTACAGCAAGAAGGGATGGAATTCGTCAGACCAAGGAAGAACTGGACTTACCAAGAAAGTGTAGAAAGAAACTTTTTTTAAAAAAAATTTTTAAGAAAAAAAATAGGAGCCTGTGAGTGTTAGTGATTTGAATCTGGTTCTCCGTTTCTTTATCCTGTTGTCTGGGCAAGTATCAGCTGTTCCAGCATTCTCCTCTTTCCTTTAGTAGATCAACCACAAGTTAAAACTAAAAGAAAAAAGTCTGTGTTTTAGCATGTGGAGTCAAACCCTTCCTAATTTAATCATCATTTTTGGACATTGAGATAGTATTTGTGCAGTATTGGCTACAGGTTTGTTATTTTAGAGCCAGTAGAAAATGATGCTTCAATAATAAGAATATTAATTCCTTTGCAGTATTTAAAAGACTAGGTGCCTTTTACAGAAACAGCATTTCATTTTATTTCCCCAAAGTAAAGAGTCAACTCAAAAGATTATTAAACCTAGTGATTAATTTTTTTTTGAGCCCTCCTCTATCTTCAGTGATCCTCTGAAGTTTTGAAATTGTTAACAACAGATACTCCAAGGAATGCTTACAGTTCTACTGATTTGATTATTACTTGCCATCTTTATTCTACACAGAAAGAGTATGTGGATTAAACATGAAGGCAGTTCCAAAATTACTTTATTAACTGAAGCAGAATATCATTATTACTTCAAGGAAAGCAAATTGAAAACTCTAAAAGTACAAAGTTATTTATAGTTTTTATGTAACATTGGACATTTAGTAATGCAGCTTAATGGGTTTCATGCAGTGACTTTCCACTCTTTTGTGATTTGATTGGAACATTAAAGAGCTTTGACTAACTCTGACAGTTTTTTGACAGCTGGCACTTACGGAAGAAGAGCTTATCACATTTTTCCTTCAGGATTAATATTCTCGCTGGCTAATCGATGAGAGCACTTAATCATTTTAGAAAATAATTTATCTTTCACATGATGGCCCAAACAAAGGGAAAAAATGTAGCCTGAAAAATTTGCCTCTGTGTTCACAGATTTCCTTCTCTTAGGGCTTGGTGCTGCCAGCTGTTGCCTAGGACTGACTGTGTCAACTGTGACTCAAAGGCCATTGCTGCTCCTGCTCTCTGTTGGTTCAGGAAACAGTCCAACTTTTAAAGGTCATCCTTTAAGAAGAATTGTATAGTAGGAAGGTGTATTTTCTATTACAAATCTATTAACAACCAATTCAAGGCCATGTATTTTCCAGGTGCAGAGAGAGTACCAGAGGATTTTAGAACATTGTACAAAGGCATATGAAAATTAACTCAGCAATTGCAGAACAGCTGCCTATTTCTTTAATAATTCTATCATTTTGCTTTAATTCAATAGGCAATAATATTAAAATAAGTCATTTCATTAAACTGTCAAATAAATTCAAATGGCTAGGCATGGTGGTACACACTTGTGATCCTAGGGACTCAGGAGGCTCAGGCAGAAGGATGGCAAGTTTGAAGCCAGCCTTAGCAACTTAGTGAGACCCTGTTTCAAAATAAAAAGTAAAAAAGGGGCTGGGATTGTGGCTCAGTGGTAGAGCGCTTGCCTTGCATGTGTGAGGCACTGAGTTCGATCCTCAGCACCACATAAAAATAAAGATATTGTGTCCATCTACAGCTAAAAAAAATTAAAAAAAAAAAAGTAAAAAAGGACTGAGTATGTAGCTCAATGGTAAAGTACCCCTCGGTTCAGTCTCCAGTACCATAAATAAACGCAAATATATTATTCTTTCTGATTATTAGCGTATATGACATGTATACATTTTTTTTTTTTTGGTACTGGGGATTGAACTCAGGGGCACTTGACCACCAAGCCACATCCCCAGACATATTTTGTGTTTTATGTAGAGACAGGGTCTCACTGAGGTGCTTAGCGCCTCGCCATTGCTGAGGCTGGCTTTGAACTCGCGATTCTCCTGTCTCAGCCTCCTGAAGTGCTGGGATTACAGGCTTGAGCCACGGCACCCGGCTTATACATTTTTTGAAAAATTTTAATCTGTGCATTTTTCAAGTGTATTTAAGTTTTTAAACTAAGAAACACATCTGTTATTGATAATCTAAGTAAAAATAAGAGGTCGGATATGTGTTCAAACTGAAAACAGAAATTAAAAATTCTCCAAAATTGAATATAAAAATGTACAAATGTAACTTACCAAATATTGCCTTTACAAAGGCAAAGTTTATATTGAAAAATGAATTTGTATGGAGGTGTGTGTCTTATAGAAACTTTGTCTTATATGGATATTCTGCCAATGTTAGTAACTGATGAATGTGAATAAAAGACTTCTTTCTGCAAAGATTCTAGGTACTTACATCTTCCTCTTGCTTGGCCTGCAGGAGTCATTAGCCCTAGGGAGTGGGTAAGATGGCACCCTGATGATTAAGTGTCCTTTATCTTGATTGTATCAGTAGTCTCTTCATTGTTGTTGGGGGTGAGATCTAGATTGTATATACAATTCCTTCTTTTTTAAACAATCCCTGGCAACCAGAAGAATAAAGTTGTGTCTTTATTAGTGTATAATTGTGGGCTGGGATTGTAGCTCAGTAGTAGAATGCTTGCCTAGCATATGTGAAGCCCTGGGTTCGAGTCTCAGCACCACATATACATAAATAAAATAAATGTCCATTGGCAACTGAAAATACATCTTTAAAAATATATATATATATATATATATATACACATATAATTTTTCCTCCACTCAGACTGGTTTAGTGCCTCCCTCCCTTCCTTTTAATGAGTGCAATTTAATTAGAGCTGTTTGGTGTGTGGTACCCTAGCATGAGGCAAGTGTTTTGTCTGGGGAGATTGGAGAGAGATTGTTAAAAGTTATCTATGTTTTTTTGATTTTGACTATCCTGTCTTAAGACAGTCTTAAAAAGAGATACTTGACTATAATTATGATTTAGTCCTACATCCTTGCAAAAGAAGTCAAATAAGGATCCAAGGAAGCATTTTTTAGAGTCTTGGACAACCGCATACTTTCTGCTCCCATGCTCCCTCTTTTGGCAAACTGGAAGTACTTTCTTGGCAAACCGATAATTTCACAATTTCCTTTCTAGAATTGCTGAGAGGCTTAAGTCACCACACTTGGGGTTACTGCTATGGAAATTCACTATTCAGAACAAAGGAAGAAATTAAAGATTTCTGTTTTTCCTTGGAAGTTTCAGTTTCCACCTCAGTTCAGGGCCTAACAGTAGGTTTCTGGCAAGGCTACTGCTTAATGCTGCTTGTGATAACCTGGTAAATGGTGTAGGATTTTGGAGCTTCAAAGGATCCTCAGAATGACTCATGTAATTGTTTATTAGGTGGGGACCTTTGAGAGGTCTCTTTCACCTCTCTCCAGCAGAAAATCAGTTCTGTAGTGCTTGTGGCAATTGCTGTCTAGCCTCAGAGACCACAGTGCAGCTCATTCCTCATGAGGGAGCCTGTTTCATTGTTACAGAGCACACACAGCCACACAGCCTGAATAGTGAAGCAAACTTACAGAGGAAGGACTTTGTTGAAACTTCAATATGCAAAACAGGATTTAACGAATTTTATTCCCTGAAGTTCTGTAATCAGGATGAATGATGATGATAATAAATAAGAAAGCACTGACTCATTATTAAGCACTCAATGTGTACCAGGCACTGTGCTAAGTGCTTTATTTGCATAATCCAATGTAAATCTCTCACAACCTATAAGGAAGGTACAATTACTTCCATTTTATAGATAAGGAAACTGAATCAGCACAGAGAGTCTTCTACAGTATTACACAGGTAATGACTATGGCAGAGCCAGGGTCCAAAACCTGTGCTTTTAACTACTGCAGTATATTCCATTGTAACCCATTTGTATATTGGGTGTATATTTGCAAACAGGTTAATGTCTACTTATGATCTATAATACAGCATGAAATTATTTTAGTGCTTATTATAAACTTATAATAACTTTTGAAAAATGTGTTTGCTGGGCTGGGGTTGTGGCTTAGTGGTACAGTACTTGCCTAGCATGTGTGAGGCTCTGGGTTCAATCCTCAGCACCACATAAAAATAGATAAATAAAAGTATTGTGTCCATCTACAACTAAAAATATAAAAACAAAAAAATGTGCTTGCTTACTGTAGCTAAAGAACATACTGTACTAAATGATTAAAATAATCACTACCAGGGCTGGGGTAGCTCAGTGGTAGAGCGCTTGCCTAGTAAGCCTGAGGCACTGGGTTTAATTCTCAGCACCGCATATAAATGAATAAATTTAAAAAATAGTCACTACAAACCACATAAGAAAGTTGTACTTAAAATGAATGACAAGCAAATGCATAAAAGAAATGAGTAATAGTTTTAGATAAAGGGCAAACTGAAGCCTTATGAATTGTTGTTTAAATCTCTGTGAAACAAAACTCATTTCAAAGTAGATCAAGGACTTAGGGACACAGGGACCCTGTGTCTAATAGAAGAAAAAGTAGGCCCAAATCTCCATCATGTCGCCTTGGGATCTGACTTCCTTAATAAGACTCCTAAAGTGCAAGAAGTAAAAGCAAGAGTCAACAAATGGGATGGAATCAAATTAAAAAGCTTCTTCACAGCAAAGGAAACAATCAAGAATATGAAAAGAGAGCCTACAAAATGGGAGAAAATCTTTACCACTTGCACCTCAGATACAGCATTAATCTTCAGGATATATAAAGAACTCAAAAAACTTAACACCAAAAAAAAAAATTAATAAATAGGCAAAGGAACTGAACAGGCACTTCACAAAAGAAATACGCTCTGTCAACATATGAAAAATATTTAACATCTCTAGCAGAGAAATGCAAATTAAAATTATACTGAGATTTCATCTCACTCCAGTCAGAATGGCAATTATCAAGAATACAAGCAACAATAAATGTTGGTGAGGATGTAGGTAAAAAGGTACACTCATATACATTGCTGGTGGGACTGCAAATTGGTGCAACCAATCTGGAAAGCAGTATGGAGATTCCTCAGAAAACCTGGAATGGAACCACTCTTTGACCCAGCTATCCCACTTCTCGGTTTATACCCAAAGGACTTAAAAACAGCATACTACAGTGACACAGCCACTTCAACATTTATAGCAGCTCAATTCACAATAGTTCAACTATGGAATCAACCTAGGTGCCCTTCTGCAGATGAATGGATAAAGAAAATGTATATATACACAATGGAACATTACTCAGCCCTAAAGAAGAATGAAATTAAGGCATTTGCCAGTAAATGGATGGAGCTGTAGAATATCATGCTAAGTGAAATAAGCCAATCCCCAAAAACCAAAGGCTGAATGTTCTCTCTGATATGTGGATGCTAAATCACAATAAGGGGTGGATAGGGAAGAATAGAAGAAGTACTTTGGATTAGACAAAGGGGAATGAAGGAAAGAGGAGGGACTAGGAATAGGATAGTAGAATGAGTCGGACATTACTATCCTGTATGCATATATTATTACATGACCAATGTAATTTTGCATCATGTACAACCATAAGAATGAGAAGTTGAGGGGCTGGGGCTGTGACTCAGTGGTAGAGCGCTTGCCTAGCATGCGTGAGGCCCTGGGTTCGATCCTCAGCACCACATACAAATAATAAATGAATAAAATAAGAATCCATCAACAACTAAAAAAATTTTTAAAAAATTAAAAAATAAAAAGAATGAGAAGTTGGGCTGGGTTGTGGCTCAGTGGTAGAGCACTCGCCTAACATGCGTTGAGGCACTGGGTTCGAACCTCAACACCACATAAAAAATAAATAAATAAAGGTATAAAAAAATTAAAAGGAATGAGAAGTTATGCTTCATATATATAAGTCAAAATACATTCTACTGTCATGTATAATAAGAACAAATAAAAAATAATAAATCTCTGTGGAAGTACTAAAATTATACCTTCTCTGTACATTTATGTTGAATCCAGTTTTTCACTTTATGAACAATGCTACAGTGAAACTCAAAGATTGGAATACAATAAGGGGAGAGGAGCACTCACTATGTGCTGACCTCTTGCTCCGTATAGTTGTCCCCCCTTATCCACAGTTTCCCTTTCTGAGGTTTCAGTTATTTTTAGCCAACTATGGTCTGAAAATAATAAATGGGAAATTCCAGAAAGAATTCATAAGTTTCAAATAACTTTTACTATTCTTTTTCTATAATCACTCTATTTTTAGTTACTGTTGTTAATCTCTTGCTATGCTAAAATGTATAAGTTAAACTTTATCATGAGTATGTATGTATATGAAAAAACATAGTATACTGAATATAGGGTTCAGTACTATCCTTGGTTTCAGGATGTCTTGAAACATCCTCAGTGGATGAGGGATTGCTATTCTGATTTAATGTGCTGAATCCTCAGACTTTATGTAAAAGCACAGTGGAAGGATAAGATATGGCCTCTATCATTAACTGGACCTAAAATACACTAGATGATGATAAACATATCAAATATAATAACCAAGTGCTAAATATTGTGGTGCTGTAGGTCAGTCAAAACATGAATCTATGCTGACACAATGGTGTGTGCCTAAAGTCCCAGCACTGGAAGGATGAAAGGGGAGGATCACTTGAGCCTAGGAGTTAAGACCAGCCTGGACAACATGGTGGGACCCCTTCATCAAAATACGGAGATCTAGAGAAGACCAGAAGATCAAGGAAAGGTGAAGGAGTCTTTGTCAAAGAGGAATTAATCTGGTCCTGGAAGGATGGGCACGGCATGAGTAGTGAATGGGAGCACAGGAGTAAAAGCAAGTATTTACTGCCCACCTCTCTTGTCTCCAGCTATATTTGAAACCTGCTGAACAGGAAAGGAATGGCTGCCACTTTTTTTTTTTTTTAATATTTATTTTTTAGTTGTAGGTGGACACAATAGCTTTATTTTATTTTTATGTGGTGCTGAGCATCGAATCCAGTGCCTCCCGCGTGCTAGGCGAGCACGCTACCACTGCGCCATAACCCCAGCCCCAATGGCTGCCACTTTGAAGGAGCAGAAAACCTAGTTATCAAGATGAGGAATGTAACCAACTTTAAAGCAATTAGCAATGCTGGATTATCCTGCAAGCAAAAGGTACACCCAGATTTCTGGAAGTATTTGCTATTTCAGTAATCAAAGACATTTTTATTAGAAAAAGCAGAACTCTATTAGACTTCCTTATGCTCAATTTATGGCCTAGTTTTTGTTTCATGATAATAGTATAGAGAGGCACTATAATATTTTTGGAGTTTAGGCTGAAGCAGTCCAGGCAGGCTGGAGGAAGAGATGTACAAGTTACAGTGCTTCTGTAGGTATGCACAGAATTGGGCAGAGAGGGAGCAAGGACTCATTGAGAACATGAAACTCTAAGACTCCCTGAAGTATGAGACAGACCAGACTGGAGGAACATGGACAAGAAGCTTAAGAGGGAGTTGGAAACCAAAGTGCCAAAGGTCTTGAGTTGATGCACTTGTGAATTGTTCATTGCCTGTTGGTGTATAATGATCAGTCCTCCTCGCTATTCCTGTGTCCATGTGGACCACTGATGAAATGGGAGCCGCACCACATTTAGAAAATGACAAATGATCATCCCCATGGAAGACTACTGTCACAAACTTAATTTGGGTTATTTTTTGTGATGGAAGTACGGTATAAGCAATAAGCCAGTTATGTGTTTTGTTGTATTTCAGGGGGTACTTTTTACACTAATTCAAAACTTCAGCATTTTAATCTCTGACTTGTTTTGTATTTTTTAATAACTATTTCATTTACTTTTTTTTTTAATGTGGTGCTTAGGATTGAACCCAGTGCCTCACATGTGCTTGGCAAGTGCTCTACCACTGAGCCACAACCACAACCCTCTGACTTAGTTTCTAACTCAATACCATCATCTATACCATCACTTTTTTGTTACATATAATATTTTTACATTTGTGGAAAAGATTTGATAATTCCAAGGAATTTAGCTGAAGAACAGAATATTTAAAAGTGATATTTCTGCTGTGAGACATTTATAAATTTATATGATTTCCTATATTATAAAAAATGTGAGGAAAAAAATTCAAAGCTGGCGTTTCACTGTACTTGATTTCTTTTTCTTCAGAGTGGGAAAAGAGCTTTTACTGTGATAATTGCCAGCTTGCCAAGGAGAGCCTCAGCCCTCAAAGAGACCCACTTGCTGTTGACTTGGCCATGTCAAACAAATGTTCAGCTTTTATTCTGACACTTCTTGAAGAATTTGATTGAAACTATATATGTCCAGATAACACTCAGCAAAGTGCCCTTCTTGCATTTGTTTCAAGATATATTTGGAAACAAGAGAGATGACCTTGGACTCAGCTGCTTTTCCAATTTAGGACTTCTCTCTGGGTCTACTGAATAATATTTCCCAACATTCACAATTCAACAAATGGAAAAACATTTTGGTTACCCTATGCCATAAGTTCTGTGATAGAGGACATTTTCCCCCTAGCAATATGTTCTGCCTCTAAAAGAAATGATATATTTAGCCCACAAACTAGTTCTATATTAGCTTTCTAACCATCTACTTCAGAATACATTTAGGAACACATTTGCCTTTCATCAGAGTGCCTTTTTGTAATCTAAATTGAGCTGTCCTTACTTTTTAAAATATTTTAGATTTTGAAAAATGAAAAACCAACAGTTAACCCTTTGCCTTTGCCTTCTGACATTCAAAATTTGGTTTGAAGCCAGGGTTCATTGTAGCTTGATGTAAGATCTAAAAGAGGACTTGGAAGCCCTGGCACCCCCTTCTAAGGTTTTTGCCACCTGTCCAGATGACAATAGAAGTCCTGTGAGTCCAACCTCAAGCTTGAATGCCAGAGTTAGCTTCCAGTTGTATCTACATTTAGCCCATGGATGACTTTAACTGTCATTTAAGTGACATCCTTTCAGTTACCATTTTCATATTATGGAGGTTTAAGCAGTTCCATTTTTAATTTGTTTTCACCATCCCAGGACAAGACTTAGGTAACCTTTTCGATAAGGCAACTTTGTTTTTAAGCAAGTAAATAAGAATTATAGTCTGATTGTCCTATATATATGTTACCAGGAATAGTAACATTTCTCATTTTTATGTGGTTTCCTGTGATGTTACAAGCAATCAGCATTTATAGAGATGATTACATTGTTAGCAACATCTTTAGCATGCACAGTACATTAATTCTTTTTTTTAATATTTTTTTTAGTTGTAGATGGACACAATATCTTTATTTTATTTATTTTTATGTGGTGCTGAGGATCGAACCCAGTGCCTCACGCATACGAGGCAAGTGCTATACCACTGAGCCACAATCCCAGCCCAGTACATTAATTCTTAATAAAGTGTTGTTACACATGTGCATATACATACCACACATGGGAATAAACAAATATACCAAATTATAACACTTTAAAGGATAGATTGTTATTAAGAATTCCTGTTGCTTTATTTGGAATCAAGTTATTATTGTCATTTGGTAGCCACAGTGTGAATGATCTTGAACAGATAGTCAAGAGATTTTAAAATTAGTAACACCTAAGATACTTTTTTTTTTTAAATGTTTATTTTTTAGTTGTAGGCAGACAGAATATCTTTATTTTTTTTATTTGTACGTGGTGCTGAGGATCGAACCCAGTGCCTCACGCATGCTAGGTGAGCACACTACCACTGCACCACAACCCCAGCCCCCACCTAAGATACTTTTAAAGATGACCTGCCCTGCCAGACGCAGTGGCACACACCTGTAATCCCAGGGGCTCAGGAGGCTGAGGCAGGAGGATCACGAGTGCAAAACCAGCCTCAGCAACTCAGTGAGGCCCTAAGCAACTCAGCAATACCTGGCTGTAATAAAATATAAAAAAGGGTTGGAGATGTGACTCAGTGGTTAATACCCCTGGGTTCAATTCCTGGTACCAAAAAAAGATAATCTGTCCCATCAGATAACAGATTGATCTTAAATTTTAATTATTGTAAGTTATTGAACAATTATTACTCAAAAATGGATGACTTTTATTTTTAATCTGACATTTACTCCTATATAAAAACAAGTTTTGCATGGGTGTGGCTGTTCTGTGTACATTTCCATTATTTTATTGATATTGAACTATAGCAATTGCTAAAGTTACCACACTGCCCTAATTAAGTAAATAAGAGCTCGTAGTACCCAAGCTGGTTGATTTAACAGGGTAAGCAGTAAAGTTTGCTTTTCCTGGTGCAAGAGATTCCTCCAACTGCATAACTGTTGAACTGTGATTTTAAAGATACAGAAGAGAAAGCCAGGCATGGTGGCTCATGCCTGTAATCCAAGCAGATCAGGAGGCTGAGGCAGGAGGATCTCAACTTCAAAGCCAGCCTCAGCAATTTAGCAAGGCCCTAAGCAATTCCTTGAGACCCCGTCTCTAAGTAAAATATGCAAAAGGGCTGAGGATATGGCTCAGTGGTTGAGTGCCCCTGGGTTCACTTTCCAGTACCCAAAGGAAGAAAGATATGGAAGAGAAAATCAGGTGATTTTTTTATAAAATGTTCCTAAGATCTGTAGTGCTTAAGGCAATTTTTCATGAGGAAAAAGCCTCAGATAAAAAGTAATTTTAAAGCAGAAAAAAGAAATTTTTTTTTGGTACCAGGGATTGAACGAACTCAGGGGTACTCGACTACTGAGCCACATCCCCAGCCCTATATTGTGTTTTATTTAGAGACAGGGTCTCACTAAGTTGCTTAGCTCCTGGCCATTGCTGAGGCTGGCTTTGAACTTGTGATCCTCCTGTCTCAACCTCCCCAAATGCTGGGAGTAAAAGAAAATTTTAGTGTGAGTTTTGCCAAATGTTTTCAGAAAACACTGATGTTGAATGTATATTTTCTTATCCTAAAAATATATACAGGGCTGGGGATGTAGATCAGTAGTAGAGCACGTGTTCAGGTACCAGGCCCTGGGTCAGATCCCCGGCACTGCAAAAATAAACAAATAAATACATAAATATAAACAAAAACATATACAAAACTCTGAGCCAAAGAATCAGAATATCCTTGCATAGTTTGTGCCTACTAAGTTTTTTTTTTTATTTTTTATAGTTGTAGATGGACAGTATGCCTTTATTTTATTTATTTTTATGTGGTGCTAAAAAACCACATAACCAGAGTCTCACACATGCTAGGCAAGTGCTCTGCCACTGAGCCATACTCACAGCCCCCATTAAGTTTGTCAATATATTTCAGGGGCCCTTTTCTCTATCCAGCTCTTATATTTTCAGAGACTCTTGATAAAATCAGTGTTATCAAGAAGTATTCATTGCGGGGCTGGGATGGTAGCTCAGCGGTAGAGCGCTTGCCTCGCATGCGTGAGGCCCTGGGTTTGATCCTCAGCACCACATACAAAGCAATAAAATAAAGACGTTGTGTTCATCTACAATTAAAAAAATATTTAAAAAAAAAAAAAAGAAGTATTCATTGCTTAAGAACAGTTCTCTTTGTCAGCCTTCCTAAGACAGGAGAGATTTCTAGCAACTACGGAATAACATGATTCTCTAGACTCTTCTTATCTGTGTCTTAATATCCAGTTGTCTACAGATTTATGTAGAATCTGGGTTATCCAAATATTTGCAGTCCCTTCAAATCAGTTTCTTTTCCTTTTTCTTATCATGCCCATACATCTTACCTTGATCTTTTTGTTACAAATCCAGATGCGTTCATTTAAGAAAACAGATCTAACATGTTTATTTAAATCTTTGGGGGTTTTTGACCTTTTTTTTTTTTTCATTCTTGTATGTTTTTTCCTCCTCCTCTCTGTTTATGTCATTCCCTTATTATTCATACTATTTTCTGACCCTCTCTTACATGCACATTTCTCTGTCCAATAATAAGTTTACCTTTGGAGCATCTTTCAAAAATATTTTTTCATTTAAAAAATGCATTCTGTGATTATTATACAACTCTGAATATATTAAACACCATTTAATATGTGTGAATGCATTAAGAACTACTTGAAATGGGTGAATTGTTTGATAGGTGAATTATGTCCCAGTAAAACTTTTAAAAATAAAAATACATGCTCAATGTAACAAAATTTAGTTATCAAAAAATATTAGATTATAAACTGGGCGTGGTGGCACACACCTGTAATCCCAGCACTTTGGGAGGCTGAGACAGGAGAATCACGAATTCAAAGCCAGCCCTCAGCAAGGGCGAGGCACTAAGCAACTCAACAAGACCCTGTTTCTACCTAAAACACAAAATAGGGCTGGGGATGTGGCTCAGTGGTCGAGTGCCCCTGAGTTCAATCCCTGGTACCAAAAAAAATTAGATTTTGCCTCAGCAAAAGTGAGGAGCTAAGCAACTCAGTGAGACCCTTTCTCTAAATGAAATACAGAATAGGGCTGGAGGGGCTGGGGCTGGGGCTCAGTTAGAGCGCTCTCCTAGCATATGTGAGGCACTGGGTTCGATTCTCAGCACCACATATAAATAAAATAAAGGTCTATCAACAGCTATAAAAAAATATTAAAAAAAAAAATAGGGCTGGGGATGTGGCTTAGTAGCCAAGTGACCCTGAGTTCAATCCCTGGCACCCTCCCAAAAAAGTGTGTTTATTTAAAATTGTAATAGATATTGCCAAATTGCCCTCCAAATTCTAGTGCTCAGCTCCCATAAGTTATGACATTGTTTCCCTGGCTGTCCCCTTGCCTAGACTCCATATATATTAGCTTTATAATATCCTTGCCAGTGTAATGGGTTTAAAGAATTGTTTTAATTAATGTTTTTAAATTTTTGAGTGAAGTTGAATTTTTCATTGCCCATTTTTACTTTATATAACATTTTTCTCTAACTGAAAAGGAAGACCTTAACAATCATTGTAGAAATTTTGAATGATAAAGAAGATAAAGTCATCTATATTCTCATCCAGAAGATTGTCATTATTTACAATTTTGCTTACTTTTGGTCTTCTTTTTTGTTGTTTGTTTGTTTTGTGGTGCTGGGAATTGAACCCAGGGCCCTGTGCATGCAAGGCAGGTACTCTACCAACCGAGCTATATTCCCAGCCCTGGTCTTCTTTTTATGAGATTTGTCTTTTTATTTTTAATAAATAATGAAAATGAGTTTATTTTTGTAATATGCATTTAAAAATGATACTATGGGGCTTTTATGTAGCTCAGTAGTGGAGCATGTGCCTAGCATGCATGAGTCCCTGGGTTTGATCTGCAGCGCCAAAAAGAGAGACTATAATTCAGCTACTTAGAGTACTGCTTTGACCTCTTTTACTCAAGGTGCTACATAAATATTCAGTGAACAGAGCTTCCTTCTGCCAAGCTTTTGAGATCAGCTAGTGGAAAAAACATTAACATTCTTTCCTTGACACTGTCCTGTCACTACCAGATCTCAAGCTGGAGATTTCCTAAGAACTAATAAGTCTGTTAGTGGTAGAGATGAAGCCCTAGTGGCATGGAAGATAGAGGAAGCCTAGCCTTAAAAAAAAAAAAAAAATTCTATCACATATGGGTGTGTTTACATAGATTACCATTGTAAATATACATATCATTATATACACATAGATATTCAAAACAGGAGCTTAGATTAGTGAGCGAAGACAAGAACACACACAAAGTGTGGAAAACACCTAGGGAAAATAAATAAAATGACTAGACCTGGAATCAGCCCTTCCTATGTGATGATCATGTTTCCTTATCTGATTCTCCTTTTGGACTGTGAGAGCATGGAATACAGGATTGGTTTCTTCGTAGTTGTATTCCTGATGCCTACTTAGGCAGTTAGGCAACTTTGGTCAATAAAAACTAGTTAAATGAAGAATGAAAGAACGAAGGTAAAAGGATATGACCTTGAGTAAATCACTTGATTGCTCCGGATCTCAGTTAAGTCAGGCAGTATGTGAAGATGGGGAGCCCTTTCCAAGCAGATTGTCCCCTTAGTATTCTTTTTTTTTTTTTTTAATATTTCTTTCATTGTTGATGGACCTATATTTTTATTTATTTATTTACATGTGGTGCTGAGAATCGAACCTAGTGCCTCACACATGCTAGACTAGTACTCTACCATTGAGCTACAACCCCAGACTTCCTCAGTATTTTTATTTTTTATTTATTTATCTATTTACTTTTTGGTGCTGGGGATTGAACCCAGGGCCTTGTGCATGCCAGGCAAGCACTCTACCAACTGAGCTATCTCCCCAGCCCCCTCAGTATTCTTTTTTTTTTTTTTTTTTTTTTTTTTTTTTTTTTTTTTTTTTTTTTTTTTTTTTTTTTTTTTTAATTTTAATTTTTTTATTTATTTTTCTCAAAAGTTGAATTTAAATACATGTTATCAAACATAGCAGAAAAAAAACAAATTTTCAGAAGCTGTACACACTATTCACTGAAAATATTTGTTGAGGCAAATAGAAAAAAAAATTATTACAAACATAATTTTTCTAAATTTGCACAAAATTATAAGCAGATTACATTCTTCATATTGAACATCTTTATATGCACTTTCAATGAACAGTATATATATATATATTTATATATATTTTTTATCAACCATCTTTACTATACCCATTCCCCTTTCCTACTCCCCACCTCCGCCATGTCGTGTCCAAAAAACGATGGTTAGATGCCACGAAGTAGGTGGCAATGCCTTAACCGTATGCGTGTTGTCAGGCCCGAGGGCCTCTTCCGTCCTTGTCAAGGGGAGTGCTAACCTTCTCTCCTTTCATACAACACCCCCTCAGTATTCTTATAGAGCTAAACACCATTCCCATTCAGGCCCCTGTCAAGATCTTACCGTATACTAATTACCTATCATTTTCTTGCTCAACTAGATAGAGAATGAAGCAAATCAAAGGCAGTTTCATCATTACAAATAATCATCCCCAGTCTTTATAGTGTATCCTACATGGAAACACATTTTTGTCCTCTTACACAGAGGCAGAGGCAGCCAGTGATCTTGTCACAAAATTTACTAGAGAACAATTTAAGGGATCCTGATTGTAGTAGTAAAATTTGATATTGGTAGTATACCTGTGGACTTTGACATCTTAGTCACTGCCTTTTTCTCAGCGTCTAACAGTCTAATAGTAGAATACCTTCCAGGGTAAAGTTATGGAAAATGGATGTTAACGTGTCTTTAAGATACTTAGAAATGCATCTGTATGTTTATTGTTTAAAAGTAGAATAACAAAGGAAATAACAGATGGAAATAACAAAGGAAATCAGATGGCACATGTATGGAATAGTCAGTAGCTATTCCCAGAGTGGACCTGTTATACATAATTTTTATGAACATTTGTCCTTTTTAGTATCTCTTAAATTGTCACAGTTAGTTGTAAGGAATGGTTACACTTTGGAGTTAATGTATTAATTTTTTAAATCTATGCAATGTTTTGTGTATTTCTTGATAGATTCTACATTTTAAGTTTGTCAAAAGAGGAAGCTAGTGTATTATAAAACCATTTAAAATAAGGATACATTCATCACCTTATATATCCTAGGATACCTAATCTAGTTCCCCAGGTCCAAAAATTCAAATTTACTTTAAAATTGGTTTTTATAAAAACTTGAAATAGGGCTGGGGCTGTAACTCAGTGGTAGAGCACTTGCCTGACACGTATGAGGCACTGGGTTCAATCCTCAACACAATGTAAAAATAAATAAAATAAAGGTATTGTGTCTCTCTACAACTAAAAAAAAAACTGAAATAAGTAGAACCATTTCTCATTCTTCCTTAATGTAATACTATAAAAATAATAGACTGGCACATAAGCTTTCCTTTTTTCCATTTGTAACCAAAAGAATTATGTAATCAGGCAGGAATCAGGAAGTAAAAATTATTGCAAAATTAAACTAAGTGGTCTATTTTCATTGCTGGATCAGTAATAAAAAATAAAGATAGACACAGCCAGCAAGATTATCAAATTTGGAAGTTCTTCCTGTGTCAATGATATATTAATAAAAATTTTATTTTTATTAAGGCTTTTAATTCAATGTCCTTTGACATTTTAAAAAGTTTATATTATAGCAAATACAAAGTTTGCCATCTTAACCATTTTTAATCATATGTACATTGTACAGATCTTCAGAACTTTCTCATCTTGCAAAAGTGAGGTTCTATACCCATTAAACACCTCTCCATTTTCTTCTCCCCAGTGCTAGTCAGCCACCACTCTATCTTCTGCCTCTCTGATTTTGTCTACTTGAGGCACCTCATGTAAGTGGAATCATTCAGTATTTGTCTTTTTTGTGACTGGCTATTTCATTTAACATCCTAAATTTCATCCACATTGTAGCCTATGATAGCATTTCCTTCCTTTTCTAGGCTGAGCTCTGTCCTTTTTAATATCATTTTTCTCGTACAGTCTATTTTACTCTTAAACATTTTTACATTCAGTCCCCAGCACCAAAAAAAAATATTGTTTACAGATATTGTCTATTTTAATGTCCCAGATCATGATTAAATACAGAATGATGGAAAAACAAGTTAAAATGCGCTTTGGTTTTCCAAACTCTTGTCAAGAAATGGAAATTTATAAAGTGATTGAACAATGTAGGACTTCCTCAGTGGAGAGAAGAACAACTATGTGATGCTGAATTGGTTATCAGGTCTTAAAAGTCTTTTATTTCAGCCGGGCGCGGTGGCTCACGCTTGTAATCCCAGCACTTAGGGAGGCTGAGACAGGAGAATCTCGAGTTCAAAGCCAGCCTCAGCAAGGGCGAGGCACTAAGCAACTCAGTGAGACCCTGTCTCTACATAAAACACAAAATAGGGCTGGGGATGTGGCTCAGGGGTCGAGTGCCCCTGAGTTCAATCCCCGGTACCA
>PVHX01003296.1:0-75624 GCA_004024805.1 Geosciurus inauris | reverse complement strand
TCTTTTATTTCCCCATATTTTTGGTGCATTATAGATGGACATAATGGTGGGATTTGTTGTTACATATTCCTATGTGCGTACAATATACCAATATAATTGTATTGTATTGTACCAATATAATTGTAAATTCTCCTGTATTTCCCTTTTTCTACCCCCTCCCCTCCCCTGGGTTCTTAAGGGCCTTTTTTGTAAACCCTTTGTATTAAAGATTTTCAGTTGTTTTTCTAGAGATGTGTTTGACCAATTATAACTTTTTTTAAAGTACCTTGTAACAATATGTCTCTCTGGCTGGGTTATTTTTTCCTTCAAGCCTATAGGCTTTCTTTCTAACCTCTCCAGGTTGAGTTAGCTGTATTCCTTCCTATTTGTGAATAACATTCCTCCCCTATTCGGTCATAGCAACAGCCTCATGTTCCACAGTTCATTAAGAGACTTCAAATGCCAGCTTAATAGTAATTTTTTTAAAGTAGCAGAATTCATTTTCACTCCTCAAACCTTAATTTTATTTTGGGAGGGGAATGGGTACTGGGGATTGAACTCAGGGACACTCGACCACTGAGCCACATCCCCAGCCCTATTTTGTGTTTTATGTAGAGACAGAGTCTCACTGAGTTGCTTAGTGCCTCGCTGTTGCTGAGGCTGGTTTTGAACTCACAATCCTCTAGTCTCAGCCTCCTGAACCGCTGCGATTATAGGCGTGCGCCACCATGCCCAGCCTCCTACCTTAATTTTTTAAACAGCTTTATGAGATGATTCCGGTCCATACAATTCAACCATTTAAAGTGTAAACTTCGGTGGTTTTTAATATATCCGCAGTGTTATGCAACCATCACTACTTTCACTTTTAGAACATTTCTCCACCAAAAAGAAAGCCCACAGTCACTCCCCACTTCTCCCGTGTCCCCCAGCCTTAGACAACCACTAACGCACTTTCTGTCTCTACAAGTCTGCCTATTCATGTAAATGGATCTGTGTAATATGTAACCTTTTGTGTCTAGCTTCTTTCACTTACACATTTTTCAAGATCATGTTCATTCCTTTTTTTAAAAAAATGCAGCTAAACAAGCTGGTCATGTTGGCATATACCTGTAATCCCAGCTACTTGAAAGGCTGAAGCAGGAGGATCCCCTAGGCAACTTAACAAGAACCTGTCTCAAAATTAAAAAAAAAAAAAAAAATTTAATGGACTGCACCAGGTGGGGTGGTGCAGGCCTATAATCCCAGCATTTTGGGAGGCTGAGACAGGAGAATCACAAGTTCAAAGCCAGCCTCAGCAACAGCGAGGCACTAAGCAACTCAGTGAGACCCTGTCTCTAAATAAAATAGGGCTGGGGATGTGGCTCAGTGATCAAGTAACCCTGAGTTCATTCCCTGGTACCAATACAAAAAAAGATGGGGGGAATGGGGAGAGGCTGCAGACATAGCTCAGTGGTAGAGCTCCCTTGTTTCAATCCCCAGTACCAAGGTATGGGGAATGGTAAAACCCACTTAACATAAAATTGCCCATTTTAACTACTTTCAAATGTTACATTTCAGTAGTGTGAAATAGTGTAACTATCATTGTGCATCAAAGCTCTATAACTTTACATCTTGCGAAACTAAAACTCTATAGCCATGAAATAACAACTCCTCATTTCCTCCTTCTGCCTGCCTCTTAACCATCATTCTCCTTTCTGTGTGTATGAATTTTATTATTCAAGTACCTCATATGAGTAGAATTGCACAGTATTTTTTTTAAAACTAGTTTATTTCACTTAGCATAATGACCTCAAGAACCTTGCCATCCATGCTGTAGGACATGTCAGAATTTCCTTCCTACTTCATTCCTTTTTATGTCTGAATATTCCATTATATAGCCATACTACATTGTGTTTATCTTTTCAACAGTTGACAGACATTTGGTTTGTTTCCACTCTTTGACTGCTATGAATAATGCTGCTATGAACATTCATGTACAAGTTTTTGTGTGGACATGTTTTCAGTTCTCTTGGTTATATACCTAGGAGTAGAATTACTGAGTCATATGGTAACTCCACATTTAACTTTTTAAAGAACTGTGAAACTTTCAAAGCCTTTTATATTCTCACAAGCAAAGTCTGAAGTTTCCAATTTCTTCACATCATTGCCACCACTTACTATCCATCGCTTTGTATAGCTCACCCAGTAGGTGTGAAATATTATCTCATTATGGTTTTCACTTATATTTCCCTGAAAATTGCTAATTTTTCTGTGCTTCTTGGCCACTTACATATCTTCTTTTGAGAAATATCTATTCAGATCCTTTGCCTATTATTTTGAGTTCTTTGTCTTTTACTATTGAGTTGTTAGAGTTCTTAAAATATATTCTGCATACAAGCTCATTATCAAACATATGATTTTTTTTTTTTTTTGGTACTGGGGGTTAAACTCAGGGGCAATCGACCACTGAGCCACATCCCCAGCCCTGTTTTGTGTTTTATGTAGAGACAGGGTCTCACTGAGTTGCTTAGCACCTCGCCATTGCTGAGGCTGGCTTTGAACTCGCGATTCTCCTGTCTCATCCTCCCTAAGTGCTGGGATTACAGGCTTGCGCCACTGCGCCCGGCTCAAACATGATTAATAAATATTTATCTTATTCTTTTTTTTGCACCTGTCCCTACTCAGAGAGGGATTTTATTCATATTTTTATTGATACATCCTAGTTGTACATAATAGATTTGTTGTAACATATTTTGTACATGATTACAAATATAACAATATAATTTGACCGATATCATTCCCCAGTATTTTCCCTTCACCCATCTCTTCCCTCCCCCTGGTCCCTTTCCTCTACTGATTTCCCTTTGATTTTCATGAGATCCCATACACACACTTTTCTTTTTCTTCTCTAGCTTCCACATATGGGAGAAAACATGTGACTCTTGACTTTCTGAGTTTGGCTTATTTCACTTAACATAATGTCCTCAAGTTCCACCCATTTTCCTGCAAATGGCATAATTTTATTCTTTTTATGGCTGAATAAAGCTCCATTGTGTATATATATCACGTTTTCTTTATCTATTCATTTATTGATGGACACCTAGACTGGTTCCATAGATTGGCTATTCTGAATAGCCAATAAACACAATAAACATGTGCTGCTGTAAACATGGGTATGCATGTGTCACTGTACTATGCTGACTTTAATTCTCTATTTCTCCTATTCTGTGGGTCTCTTGTTTCTTTTTTCTTTTGGTACCGGGGATTGAACTCAGGGGTACCTGACCCCTGAGCCACATCCCCAGCCCTATTTTCTGTTTTATATAGAGATAGGGTCTCACTGAGTTGCTTAGCGCCTCGTCGTTTCTGAGGCTGGCTTTGAACTCGTGATTCTCCTGTCTCAGCCTCCCTAAGTGCTGGGATTACAAGCGTGAGCCACTGCACCTGGCTCTCCTGTTTCTTTTCTTTTTTTTAAATATTTATTTTTTAGTTATAGGTGGACAGAATATCTTTATTTTATTTTTATGTGGTGCTGAGGATCGAACCCAGTGCCTCCCGTGTGCTAGGCGAGCATGCTACCACTGCGCCATAACCCCAGCCCCCTCTCCTATTTCTTGATGGTGTCCTTTGAAGCAAAAAGATTTTCAATTGTATTGAGGTACAGATTATCTATTTATTCCTTTGTCACTTGTGCTTTTGGTGTTACAACCCAAGGGCACAATGGTTTACTCCTGTTTTCTTCTAAGAATGTTCAGTAGTTTTAGCTCTTATATTTAGGTCTGTGAGCCACTTTGAGTTCATTTTTGTGTATGATATAAGAAAGAGATCCGGCTTCCTTCTTTAGCTTGTGAAGACCCATTATCATGGCACCATTTGTTGAAAGACTCTTCTTTCCCCTGTTGAATCATCTTGACACACTTGTCAAAATCAATTCACCATAAGTATGAGAATTTATTTCTGGACTTCCAGTTCTGTCCAATTAATGTATATATCTATCTCTACGCCAGCACCACATACTCCTTAGTTTTGGAAAAAGTTTTCATATCAGGAAGATTGACTTTGTTCAATCTCTGATGTTGTTCCTCTTTTTCAAGAATTTTTGGTTATTTTGGGTCCTATGCCTTTCCATGTGAGTTTTAATATTAGCTTGTCAACTTCTACAGAATGATAGAGACTGCTTTGACTCCATAGATCATCTTGGGAAATATTGCCATCTTAACAATTTAAGTATTCCAATCCCTGAAATGTCTTTCCATTTGTCTTTCATTTGTTCCAACAATTTTGTAGTTTTCAGAGTTCAAGACTTCTTTTTTATGGTGGGAGGGTACAAGGTATTGAACCCAGGGCCGCCTCACTACTGAGCTACACCTACAGCCCTCTTTATTCCAAGTCAGACTCTCACTCAGCTGCCAAGGATAACTTTGAACTTAGCAATCTTCCTGCCTCAGCCTCCCAAGTCACTGGAATTACAGGCAGGTGACTCTGCTACTGGTTTTTGCTTCTTTTGATAAATTTTTTTTCTAACTATTTTACTCACTTTGATGCTACTATAGATAGAATTATTCTCTTAATTTTTTTTTCCGGGTTGTTCATTACTAATGTACCAAAAATGGGGAGGGGTTGTATATTGATCTTGTTCCCTGGAACCTTGCTTAATTCATTTATTAGTTCTAATAGTTTTAAATGAATTCTTTAGGACTTTCTATAAAGATCATGTCAACTACAAATAGAAATAGCTTTACGGGGCTGGGATTGTAGCTCAGTGGTAGAGCGCTTGCCTCTACCTCCATGAGGCACTGGGTTCGATCCTCAGCACCACATAAAATTAAATAAAATAAAGATATTGTAAAAAAAAAAAAAAAAAACATTAAAAAAAAAAAAAGAAATAGCTTTACTAGGGCTGGGGTTTTGGCTCAGTGGTAGAGTGCTTGCCTAGCATGTGTGAGGCACTGGGTGCAATTCTCAGCACCACATATAAATAAATGAATAAAATAAAGGTCCATCAACATCTAAAAAAATTACCAAAGAAAAGAAAGAAATAGATTTACTTCTTCCTTTCCAATATGGAGGCCTGTTATTTATTTATTTATTTTCTTGCCTAATTGCTCTGGCTAAAACTTGCAGTACAATGTTGAAAACAAGTGGTCCTGATCTTTAGGAGAAAGTATTAAATCTTTCACTATTAAGTATGATATTAGCTGTGGTTTCTAGTGGATGCCCTTTATCAGATTGGGGAAGCTCCCTTCTATTCCTTGTCTGTTGAGTGTCTTTCTCATAAAAGAGTGTTGCATTTTGTCCAGGGTTTTTTCCTATATCTGTTGAGAAGATCATGTGAGGCTTGTCCTTTATTCTATTATTACAGTGTGTGTGTGTGTGTGTGTGTGTGTGTGTGTTTTCAGATGTTAAACCGATCTATTATTCCTGGGATAAGTAACAGTTGGTTATGGTGCATAATTATTTTTATATGTTGCTGGACTGTTTGTTAGAATTTTATTGAGAATTTTTTGCTTCAGTCTTCCTAAGAGACATTGATTTGTAGTTTTCTTATTATGTCTTTGGTTTCCTACCTTATTTTTGATTCTGTCTTGTTCCTTTTAAACATTGGCTTACATGGAATGATTATATTTCTCACTCTTTTATACATCTTTTTTTATTGAACTCATATTCTATGCCAAATACTATTTCAGGCACTTAAGATGCCTTATAGGAAAAACAAAGTCCTCTGCTCTTATGGAGCTTGTATTCTAGTGCAGTAAGACACTAAAAAAAATTAAATCAGAAAGAAAAATGTCACAGTACTAAATTAATCTCTTGCTCACTTTAGATGAGATGTACAGGGAAAGTTTCTCTGAAAATATGTCATTTAAACCAAGATATAAGTGATAAGAAGGAGCCAGCCATGGACAGACATGTGAGATGAGCCTACTAGATAGAGCATGCTACTAGTGCAGAGTCTACAGGGTCAGAAGCAGCTCTTTGTGTCTGAAGAGCAGCAAGATGCTCAACATGGCCAAGGACACAGTCAGAAGAATGATCTGAGATCAGATGGGAGAAATACGCAGGGTACAGAATATGAAAGACTTTGATGTTAGGGTAAGGGAATCATATTTTCTTCTTAAAATACTGAGAAGAACTTGAAAGCTATTAAGTAAGGAATGTGTCATGATCTAATTTGAATTTTAAAAGAGCATTAATTAGCCTGGGGCAGTGGCAAATGGCTATCATCCCCGTGACTCAAGAGGCTGAGGCAGGATTGCAAGTTCATACCCAGCCTCAGCAACTTAGCGAGGCCCTTAGCAACTTAGTGAGACCTTGTCTCAAAATAAAAAATAAAATGGCTCATGATGTAGCTCAGTGTTTAAGCGCCCCTGGGTTCGATCCCCAGTACCAAAAAAAAAAAAAGAAGTATTGACTATTAAGTCACAAATCAATTGTGTAGGGATTGCAGAATGGAAATGAGAAGGCCATTGTAGAAAGATGAGAGATGATGATGGCTTAGATGAGGACAGTGCCCGTAAGAATGGAAAACCGTGGACAGATTCAGGATGTGTTTTGGAAGTAGAATAAGTAAGATGTTCTGCAGGTGGCAGGGGGTTGGGGGTGTCAGAGAGAAAGGGACATCAAGAATGATTTTTAGGGGGCTGGGAATGTAGCTCAGCGGTAGAGCGCTTGCCTCGAATGCGTGAGGCCCTGGGTTTGATCCTCAGCACCACATACAAAGCAGTAAAATAAAGACATTGTGTCCATCTACAACTAAACAAAAAAAAAATTAAAAAAAAAAAAAGAATGATTTTTAGAGATTGAGGAGGATCACAAGCTCAAAGCCAGCCTCAGCAACTTAGAGAGGCCCTAAGCAACTCAGCAAGACCCTGTCTCTAAATGAAATATTAAAAAGGGCTGGAGATGTGGCTCTGTAGTTAAGTGCCCCTGGGTTCATCCCTAGTACCAAAAAAAGATCTTGTCATGTATTGTGTTAAAAAACGTTGAAGGTAAAAGCAGATTTAGGTAGGACGGATCAAATAAGGAGTTGTGCTTGTCCATGTTAAGTTTGAAGTACCTTTTGGATATCCAAGAGGAATTGTCAGGTAGGAACTACATCCAGGAATCTGGCATTCTAGGGAGAGGCCAGGACTGGAGATAAAGATTCAGGACTCAGAGCATGTAGGTGTCATCACCCCTTTCCACCCACACACCTCCATTCCTGGACACTCTCGGTTCCCCAAGCAGCCTTTCCTTCAGTGATTTCCTCACATCTTCCTATTTCCTCAGACCAGGGAGACTTTTTCCATGTTGTCATTCTCTGGAAACCTTTCCAACGTGGAACTTGCCCACACCAAGACTGAAAACCTTTCAGTTGTTCTTTTTCATTTATTTATGAAAATGTGCAGTTACCCAGAGGATGAATAGGTTTGGGGGAATGGGACTTAGACTTCGAGAACTTTATGAAACTGGTTTGGATTTGGATTTGGATTGCTAAGTGGTGAGGTCAATGAAGCCTGAATAGAAAGTGGAAAAAGAAAATGGCATGTAAAAGGGTTTGTTACTACGCTCTTTGAGCCTAAAAGGATTTTTTGGTACCTTTTGCGGGGACATTATATTTTAAGAGAGAAATCATGAAGAAAGTCTAGAGACCACCTTCACAGGGAAGTTGCCACTGTGATCATCTGATTAAAAGTTGTGCAGCTGTAGGATTGTAGTGAAAGTTGCACAACAGGGTGAGTATATTATACAGTTTTGCCCCAAATATTTAAAATTTTATAGATCTAGAAACTGGATCATAGGACCTGGAATATTTCTGTCTGATCCCCAAGCTACCTGATTTTCTGTTATCAAGGGATCTCAGACACCCAGTTGATAGTCAGATGTCGTAACAGTGAGCCTGGAAAGTAGCTGCAGACTGGAATATATATATTTTTTTTTAAATATTTTTTTAGTTGTAGATGGACACAAATATATTTATTTATTTTTATGTGGTGCTGAGGATCGAACCCAGTGTCTCACGCATGCAAGGCAAGCACTCTACCACTGAGCTACAATACCAGACCTGGAATATATTTTTACTTCTAAGAACGTAAGTATGATCTGTCACGGCTAGAAAACTGCGCCTCGGATCTGTTCGCACGATGCTGTGCAAATACCATCAAATTCTTGGATGGAGGGTAGAGGGTCTTCTGTCAGTATCTTACAGGCCAACACTCCATTTGTTGATACACTTTTTAGTCTGATTAGAAGCTAATTTCGTTATGTGCAGTTTTCTTGGGTTGGCCACAGTGGGGGTGGGATGCAGGAGCACCAGGTACCATGTGTAAAAAGACTTAAGGATGGGTGGAAGGCAGGCCAGTGATGGGGGCCCATAGTTGCCTCAGCAACATGTCTTATATGATGTACCTGCCTTTAGGTGGTAGATCTTATTGTTTTCAGGTTCTTAGTAGGTATCTCACAGAATTTAATCTTATAAAGAGGATCTGGGGATACTCTCGCATCTGATCCTTTGCACTGGGTCCCAGTCCTCCTTTTTTATATCTCTTCACTGTAGCACCCCTTTTCTACTTTTCCATGCTGGTACGGTATATGTATGTATGTATGTATATAGCATCAGGAAAGGGGATTCAAGGGCATAGACTAATTTTACTTTAGGATTAGTATAAATTTGGGGGTTAGTAAACTAAACCCAACCCTGAGGCAACTGATAGCTCAGATTTTTTTTTTTTTTTTAATTTTTTCATCTTTGGTATGGGGGATTGAATCCAGGGGTGAATAACCACTGAGCCATATCCCCAGCCCTTTTTTATTTTGAGACAGGTCTTGCTAAATTGCTTAGGTCCTCGCTAAGTTGCTGAGGCTGGCCTGGAATTTGTGATCCTCCTGCTTCAGCCTCCTGAGTATTAGGGTTACAGATGTATGCCACCATGCCCAGCTGGTAGCTTAGATTTTAAAAAGCACTAACCAGTCCTTCCAAGTGCCATGCGCTGTCAGCCTCCCTTTCATTCTGTTTTGTCATCTTCAGACCTTCGTGGTGATGTTGTATCACCTTCCTCCATTCACATTGTAAGGCCGTTGACTTTGTCAGCTGCTGTTTCCTGCCCTCTGCCTGAGATGATGCAGGGTCCACAGTGCAGCTCTTACCACTCTGGACCCTTAAAACAAGCGCCTAACAACATCACCTTAATGCCTACACCCACTTGTGCACAATCCCACTCAGAGTCTGGCACACACTTAAAATACTTAAGACCCCACAGCATCATTTGAGGCTAAATCACTCCATTCCTCTCTCTTTATACCTCAAAGAAAACAGAGTCAATTTTTCATGGTCTTTGAGAGTCACAAAAGTGAGGTGGCAAGAGATGAAAGTGGCTGTGCAGAGCCCCCTCTGTGTGCAAGGAGCAGAGCTGTAGGCCGTGTGTGGAGCTGCTGAGCACCCATGCAGAACTGTGGGTGCTGATGGTGCCGGTCCTGAAGGCTCAGCAGCTGTTCAGCACAAGCCAGCTCAATCTCGTGGAAGACACGTTGAGGTCTCTATTAGCTTTGCTCCTAAAGTTAGATTCCAGGCTCTCAGAAGAATGGTAAGGAGAGGGAGGAACAGAGGAGATGAATGAGAGAAAACCTAGAAAAGCGTTGTGTTGATGCTAGAAAAAAATGAAAGCTTTCCATGGGTTTATTTTCGCATGGTGCAATACAGATACCTTGGCCTGGTGCTGTTTAGCACCCTCCCCCGACTACCTTCCACAATCTCACACACACCAGACACAGCAACACAAAACCCTGGTCTGGAAAATCTTCCCACTGGAGCATCAGCAGCTTGCCTTGTGATGATAGGTTTAGTGGTTTTATATCTCTGCATTCCACTGAGACCACCTACCAAGAGGCCACACCCGGCTGACCTGCCTAGCCAAGGCCTGAGACTAAGCTGGAACACCAAGGGCAGAGCTGGGAGTCGGGAGAGTTGCTTTCTGCTCCGGCTGATTACCACTGATTTGCTCTGTGACTTCGTTCATGTTGCTTGCCCTCTATAATCCTGAATCACAAATTATAAAATAGAACTAATGGTTCTCATCTTTTAGAAACATCCCTAGAACAGAGTGAATTATGGTATTCAAGTGCTTATGCTTCTTCTAGGAGGCAGGAAACGCAAGAAACCCAGTGTTTTTCTCTTGTTCTCATTAAGAGCGCATTTCAGAGACTAAGAGCCCCTATGCTAGTCCTCAGAAGACACCCAGAGAGAAAGCATAGACAGCAGAAGTGCCCACAAAAGAGGGGGAGCCTGTAGTAATTGTAGCCAGCAACGTGGATTAGAGAGTGGAGGTGACATTTTTTTTTTTTTTTGGTACCAGGACTTGAACTCTGGGGCACTCGACCACTGAGCCACATCCCCAGCCCTATTTTTTTTTTTTTTAATTTTTTTTTTTAGTTGTAGATGGACACAATGTATTTTATTGGTTTGTATGTGGTGCTGAGGATCGAACCCAGGACCTCATGCATGCGAGGCAAGCGCTCTACCGCTGAGCTACAATCCCAGCCCCCCAGCCCTATTTTGTGTTTTATGTAGAGACAGGGTCTCACTGAGTTGCTTAGCACCTCGCCATTGCTGAGGCTGGCTTTGAACTCGTGATTCTCCTGTCTCAGCCTCCCTAAGTGCTGGGGAGCCACCATGCCCAGCTGGAGGTGACATTTTTCTGTCTTCTAATTCCTCTTTTCTTTTCTTTTTTTAAATATTTTTATTTTTTAGTTGTAGGTGGACAGAATATCTTTATTTTACTTTTATGTGGTGCTGAGGATCGAACCCAGTGCCTCCCGCATGCTAGGCGAGCATGCTACCACTGCGCCATAACCCCAGCCCCTAATTCCTCTTTTTTTTTTTTTTAATTTTTTTTAGTTGTTGATGGACACAATGTCTTTATTTTATTGCTTTGTATGTGGTGCTGAGGATCGAACCCAGGGCCTCACGCATGCGAGGCAAGCGCTCTACCGCTGAGCTACAATCCCAGCCCCCTAATTCCTCTTTTCAATCTGATTTCTTTCTGAGACCCTGGTTGGGTGGGCCACAGGATGAAACAAAACCATCAGAGCTGTTCTAGTCTGCCTGTTGGGCAGTACGTGGATCAGGGCAAAAAAAAAAGAGCAGCCTATTTTATTGTTTTTTGTTTGACCATTTGAAGGAAGCCATGAGCTATGTAATCCCAGCAGCTTGGGAGGCTGAGGCAGGAGGATCTCAAGTTCAAAGCCAGCCTCAGTAACTTAAACAACTTAGAAAGACCCTATCTCAAAATAAAAAAATAAAAAGGGCTGGGAATGTGACTCGGTGGTTAAGCACCTTTGGGTTCAATTCCTGGTACAAAACAAAACAAAAACAGCACAAATGTATTAGCTTACATTTAGGCAGATTGGAAATTCAAATTGGGTCTTACCCTGTAAAAGTCAAGGTGATGACCTGGCTGTTTCTTCCAGAGGTTCTAGGGGAGGCCACCCATACTCCTTGGCTTGTGGCCCCTTCCTCCATCCTCAAAGCATGTTGCTCCAGCCTGTCTCCATCATCACACTTCCTCTCTAACTCTGACCTCCTGCCTTCCTTGTGTGAAGACTCTTAATCAAGAGTTGAGCCCCAGCCCTGCCCTTCTTGGGTTTCTAAGGACTTCTTAGGAATGGGAGGTCTAATTATTGTGGGGCTGACAGCCACTGAGGCAAATACCTAGGCTGGTCTTTGGAACTTTCCTTAGAACAGGAGGCAACAGAACATCACAGGCCTTTTGATACCCCTCCCCCAAAAAGGTTTACGACCACAGAAAGGACCAAGTCCAGAAATAAAAAGAAGAGGGCTCCCGATATGCCCTGATCGTAAGAAACTCATAATAAGGGTAAAAAGCAGCAGCAGGCTGACGGTCGTGACAGCAGTCCGGTTGACAGCGTTCCCCTCTGCCTTGACTTTAGCATCCCTTCCCAACACCCGCTGCGCTTTCCATCCCTTCATGCCTTTATTTTTAGTTTGGGGTATTTTCTATTGTTTGAAGGTTGCCTTGCAACCCGTTTGCCTTGAGGGTTTAAACAATATAGAGTTTCTTTGCTGAGCAGCAACAGTAGCCAAGAGAGACTGAATATAAACTTTTAAGTCTATTTTCTCAGAGTTTGTACATCAGCAATGGCTTTAAACAGAGTAGCTCACGCCCCCAGCTTGCCTGTCCCTGGGGGAGGGGAGAAGGGTGGCTGATGGAGAACATTTTGTGTTCTCTTATCTTCCATGCTAGTGGAAGGGGATAAGCACCAGAATAGGAAAACAAAATATCTGGCTATTAATATACCCTAAGTCCTCCAGCACATGGACTGGATCTGTTTATTTGTGAAAGGGAAGGATGCTTCTCCCTGACCTCTTCAAGCTCTGCTGCCAGCGGGGAGAGAACTGGTGGAGGTGATGCCCTCCATGAGGTGAAGGGGACAGAGAACCAGAGCCTAGTGTCCTGTGGAAAAGAGAAACCTTCAGGCTTGTCTCAAGAAAAGTGGCTTTTCTGGCTCCACCTGCCTCAAGCTCCAGCAGCCCCATTCAGGTGGATTCTGTAAGAAAGAAAGCTCAAGTGTAAGCGGGTTTACCCTGAAAGAGTCACCGCCCCACCAGACAGGGGTCTCCATCACCCTATTGGTGTGCAACCCAGGGAACCAAAGAACTGGGCAACCTCGCCAAAAGAGAGAACACACGAGTTCCTCAAGACAACCACTTATTTGGCAGTGACCAAGGCTAAAAATGGACTGCCTCCCTGCCACAGAGGACGGGGTGGACAGAGGGAAGCAACCCTATGCAGCTCGGATCCCGGGTCCTACCTCTTACATTTCTCCTCGACCCCTTTGTAGTCTGAGTGGAGGAGTGCCGGGTGGTAATAGTTTCCTAGATGGTTAGTTAATGATAAGCTTTCAGCTGGGAAAGAGCCAGAAGGGAAGAGATTTTGTCTGGCGGCGGGAGCAAGCCCACGCGTCTTGAGCCTGCCGTATCATGACAGAGGGTCCCCAGCACACTTTGACTGTCCAAAGAGGTCTGTCACCCACCAGGGTCAGGCTGCCTCAGGTCCCTGAGAATGTTGGACCAACCAGGAGCCCCAGCTCGGGCACCCAGAGAGGAGAGCAGCGTTGGCAAGGCCGGCCCTCTCCAACAGCAAACAGGGACAAAGGTCGGTATACTGACAGCGGCTTCTCCCATCCTGCCTGCCATGTCACGTGCCCCAGTTTGTCCTAGTGTTGCTGCATTAAGCAGAAATCTGCCATCTCTGTGCCTCTAGGGTCACCCATTATCCCAGATCTGTTCCCAGGTGGGATACTTGAGCAGCAGCAACGGCTTTGGCATTCAATAGCTTTAAAACAGAAGCTCTCGTGTCTTCACCTGTTTAGTTGGGAGCCAGATGTGTTGGTTACATATCATGAGATATCAAAGTATGTATGAGAGGAAATAAGTTTAATAAAAGCTGGGTCCCCTGCCTGTCTGAAAAAGTGGGGCTCCCTGGGTAAACCCCGGCTCTTCAGGCATTCTCAGAATTTGAGCACACTCCCTTTGTGATTATTTCTTGTTCTACATTTTATTGTCACCAAGCATGTTTGAATTTGTCTTTGCTCTAGCAGGTCTAAGTACCCATTGGGTTTCTCTGTGAGAATTCAAACAAGCTGGAGGCCATAGAGTTTGCCAAGTGTAGCTGGGCCTGGCGCTGATTTGACAGGATAGAGGGCAGGAGAAAGAAGGCTTGAAAGTAATGAATCGTGGAGGCGCTGGCCCACAGCCTTCCTCCTGGGATTGGTATCTGAAGGGTCATTGTTGTTTTTCCTTCTTTGTACCTAAGAACGACCGTCAGCCCCCAACTGATGGGGCTGCTGCCTTCACTGGCTTCTGTACAGAGCACTCCATGTGAATTATCTCGATTAATCTCCACCTGAAACACACGGGTAGATACAGCACTGACCCATTTATAGGTGAGGACCAAGGCTCAGAGAAGTTAGGTAACAACTTCTGAGTTGATCTGCAGTTTGTGTATCTGCAGTTGGGACTTGGTAGCACCCTATTCTGAAAGGACAAAAGAAAAGAATATGAGGATAAGTGTCTCTGTGGGCTGTAGTTATGTACAAGCTACTTAGAATCTAGGGCCCTCCTGAAAGGGGAAATACTGAGGAATGATACTGGCCAAGTTATACTGTTATATCTTGTACATAAGATGTAACAATGAATCCCACCATTATGTGCAATTATAATGTACCAATAAAAAATACAGAAAAAAATGAAGGTAGTTTAGAGTTTTAAAAAATAAAGTTTATTAGTTTCATTTAAGGAAAACAAGAAAAAAAAAAAGGCAACAGCAGCAACAGCAGCTAGGGCCCTCTTGATTTATACTCCACAGGGCCATCTGAGGAAGTTGTTTAGCTTCTAAGGTGATAGATGAGGGCTGGGTCCCTTCTGTTTGCAGAGTGTGAGTTGAAGGGTAAATCAGGACAGCGTCTCTCCTCTGGTCCCCATCAGGGACTCCACAGGCTGGCTGCTGTGGCTGTGTTTATATCATTATTTTTAAGGCACTGGTACCAGTGCAGCAGCTCTAAGCTCTCTCTTCCTCCAGCCACCCTCCATGTGGAAGGAAGCCAAATGGGAGCATTTCCCCGACCATTTCCCCTCAGGGCAGCTGGTACCAACTTGGAAACCTAAGACATGCAACACTACAGCCCAGCTGAAACCTGGTCAAACCATACTTCTGTAGACACAGCAGGAAGCCATTCCAGGGCCTGGTGTCAAGAACCACCTCAGGGCCCAGGGGTGCTCTGTGTGCCTGGTTTGCCCAGAGGAGCCAAATGGCTAGTGAAGCATATCAGCACTTACTCTGCAGACTGAGGCTCTAGCTGGTGGCTTACTGGAAGAGAGGAAAGAGGATTCCTGGGATTTTAGTGTGTTGTTCAGAGTCTTTTCTGGGAAAGCCTCTTTCGAAGAGGAGGATGGTAAGGGAGTTTCTAGAGAACGGGAAGAGCCCCTCTATTTGCAGCCCTGACAGCAGAATGTCAATTCACTGTGCTGTCCCAGCCCAGCCAGAATGCCACCAGCTGCCTTCAGAGCAGCTATGCTGCCCTCATTCTGGGGAGCTCTTCTATGGATATGCAGTGCTGGCAGCAGACCCCTGACTTTCCTGGCTGTCCCACAGGCCCCAGGACCTACAGTCTAATGCTCCAGAATAGTGCCCAGAGTTTGATTCCATCCTGCCGACTACCTCTGTCACCTAGGCTGCGTACCTCAGCCTTGCCCACAGTTTCTGAGTTACATTCACTGGCAGCAGACACCAGCTCTCATTCCCCATGACCTGATATCCCCTGGTTAATAAGCAGCTCACATAAAGACACCACACAGTGTAGCCAGAGGCAGAGAAAGGCTGCGGCTCCTTGAATACAGGCCAGGAAGCCCTGGACTTGGCCCAAGAACTCAGTGGCTCTCTCTGTTCTCTGCCCTTTGGTAGGCTCCCTCAGGGTTCTGGACCAGGGGGAAGCTTGGATCCCCACCCAAAAGCCGTAGTAGACTGCAAGTCTGTGAGGTATTTATTAATCAGTGAGAGATTGCTGAACCTTCCTGGCAGAGTATTAGTCCTCTTTTCTAAAGGAGACCAAAGTTCTGCCCTTCATTCTTTGAATTCTATTTCTGCAAGAGCCTTAGGTCCCTGCTAATTTAAACATTAATCTCCCACCTTCCCTCTCTCTGGTCTCTATAAGCTGTGCTCTTCCTACCCATTTCCTTCCATCTCCTGTGTCATCTCCTGGGTTTGGAGATGTCCTTGAGATGTTCTTGTGGAAGGAAACAGGAGTGTGTGCCAGACAGTCCCCTCCTTGTTGCTTTGGTTTGAATCCAACCCCACAAGGGGAGCTGGAGCCCTCTCCCTGGGCCTGCCCATTGTCAAGGTCCTGGTCACCTTGGAATCCTCCTTCAGGGATCCCCATTGCCAATGGAGCCTTTTCTGAAGCTCAGCAGCGTGACATTTTGGACTTGGAAATCCCTAGACAAATATGTCTCACTTAATCCTCCCCAAGTTGGCCCCCAGTGGAGATACTGGCTTAGCCAAATTTATCAGATACCACTGGTTCTTGCAGCAAACGTTCCCTTTGTCCCAGGCATTGTGTTTGGGCCTGGGCATACGGGGCAAACAAGGTAAAGTCCCTGTCCTTGAGAAGCAACCAGACTATTAGAAGAGACACAAAGAAAACAGAGGGTCCTCCTCATTCCAGATGCCTCAGACCCGACTCGTCACTCACCCAGCCCCTCCACGTCCCTCCTTCATCACCTTTACCAGCTTTGCAACTTCAGATTGTGTGCTCACTCTAAACCTTAAGTTCCTCATCTGCAAAGTGGGGTTATTGGTGCACTTAATTCCTAGGGCAATGCCAGGATTAGATGAAATGCATTTGTAAGGAGCATGGCAGGAATAGGCATGTAGCAGAGCCTGGCATGTAGGGCCAGATCAGTGTTGGCTGTTACTATTTTCTCCTGAGTATAACGTTTGCCAAGGACAGTGGTTGAATCAGGCAGAACCATATTGGGACCCCAGTTCTCCCATGCACTAATAACTATATGCTTTTGATCAGAATAATCTCACCAAACATCAATTTCATGAGTAATGATGGTTTACTTACCAACAATAAATTAGTTTAGGGCTGGGATTGTAGCTCAGCAGTAGAGCACTTGCCTCGCATGCGTGAGGCCCTGAGTTCCATCCTCAGCACCATATACAAGGCAATAAAATAAAGACATTGTGTCCCTCTACAATTAAAAAATATTTAATAAATAAATTAGTTTAGCTGAGCTCAGTATCACATGCCTGTGAGCAACTCAGGAGGCTAAGGCAGGAGGATCATAAGTTGGAGGCCAGCCTCAGCAACTTTTTGAGACCATGTCTCAAAAATAAAAAGGGCTCTGCGGGTGTAGCTCAGTGGAAGAGTACTTGCCTAACATGTGTATCTCCAATACTGAAAAGAAATTAGTTAATATATGTAAAAGTACCTAACGCATACCAAGAGTTCAACACATGCAGCCTCCAGGAATTCCAGAAGGCTCTGAAGGCCCCAAAGCTTCAAAGGGGCTAAAGAGATTGAAAGAAGCCAGCACCTCCCTTAGTAAATGTCCCCCATTCTCTTGGTTACTCTTCGAAACTTGACCCTCCCTGATTTGATTCTCATTCTCCCAGAGAAGCACATTCCCTGATAAACTGTTCCCTCCTCTGTCCTCTGTGCCTCTGTACTAAGTGCCAGGAGGCCCTGGTGCTGTCCGCACTCAGTCATCGCCCGCCTGGGATGGACATTCAGCTCCCCAGTCACTTGCCACAGCTCAACCGCCCGCCCCTCACCACCCCCACCTCGGTCTTGTTTCCCTAGCTCCTTAATCAAATTAAGGGAAAGAAGTGGGTTTAGATAGGGTTACTAAATATATTTCTGTTCAGGGGACAGAGAAAAAGAGAGGAGTTTGGAGGAGGAGGTAGGGTGTGAAATTCCTTAATGGAATGAGCCCCGAGAGCCTCCTCTCCCTAGAGTAAGCCCAGAATCACCTATGGGGAAGTTTGCCCTGTGACAGAGAACTTGCACAGACAGCCTCTCCTACAGTGAGATACAGCTGGTGGCCGAGTGCCTGCTCCCAGAGAGGTCTGCCGAGGGCATCGGGCCTTGTGAGCTGGTCTGACCCTGGTCTATATATTTCACAGGACACCCTGGCCCCAAGGGGGTGACTCGGCTTTCTGTGGAGCAGGACACCAAGGTAGGGGTTATTCACAGCTGGGGGTCACAGTTTACCCTGTTGTGTTCTCCCCACACCACCAGATTCTAGCATTTTAGAAATATTTACTGTTTTAAAACTATAAAGTGCTTGTTGTAGAAGCCTTTGAAAAGACACTGAAGTATGAAAGAGAAAACAAAAAGCACTGTAATCCACAACTTAACCACTGGTAGTATCTTGAGGTATGTCCTTTAGTCCTTTAAATGTTTTGAAACACACACACATATTTGTGCAAAAGTGTGTACATTGGAAATTGGATCATATGAATGTGCATTGTTTGTAGCTTACTTTTATATTTAGTTTATTGGGTTTGTGTTCCAGTTTACCAGAAGTTCTTCTGAAATATTTTAAAATAGCATAAGTTGGGATTTGTCCCATATTTAAAAATTAAACACAACTGTTAGGAAATAATCATTGCTCACAGTTTATCTGGCCTTCTAAGCCAGGAACTCTGCTAAGTACTTCACACACATAGTCCCATTTAATTCTCACAGCAACTCTCCAAGGCAGATACTGATAAACTCACTTTATAGATAAGGATAATGAGGCCCAGAGAGGTGAAAGAAGTTGTCCTCAGTCCCCAAGAACTGAAAATACCTACACAATTTCACAACATGGACACATACGTTATTGAAGCATAATGCCTTTACTAATTGTCATTTTGAATGACTACATAATAGTTTCCAGTATGGCTTTATCATGATGAACCAGGCTTTTTTGGATGGACATTTAAGTTGGATATTAAGCTGGGTTTTTTTTTGAACTATTATAATGAACATCTTTGTTTAAAATCACCTTGGTTCACACATCTCTCATTATTTCTTTAGAATCATTTCCTAGAAGTGAAATTACTGAGTCATCCTTTTAAAAGTCTTGTTGCATGTTACCAAGTGACTTTCCAGAAAGCCAACATACACTCCCACCAGCAGGTGATAGAGGGCTGTCTTCAAAAACAATTTCATTTGGTAGGTGGAAATTCTGCCTTTGACTCAATTTGCATTTCCTTGATAACTAGTGAGGTTGAACTTTTCTTTCGTGTGTTTATTAGTCAGTTGTAGATCTGTGAGTAATTATCACAGCAACTCCGTCATTCCTGCTGGCTCTCTGCCTCTCCCATCCCTCCCTTTCTCTCTCTCCCCCTAATTCTTCCTCTTCCCCCTCCCCCTCTCTCTTCAATCTAGACCCAGCTACTTCAGGAGTGCATTAGCTGGGGGAGGAATGTTTTCTGATACAACATGCCCAACAGAAGCAGCACTTCAGTCTTTTTTTTTTTTTTTTAAAGGATTTCTTTTTTTTTTAACAATTCTTTTTTTTTTTTAATGTGCTATTATTTTTTTATATCTTTATTCATTTTATGTGGTGCTGAGGATCGAACCCAGTGCCTCACGTATGCGAGGCAAGCGCTCAACCGCTGAGCCATAACCCCAGCCCCAGCACTTCAGTCTTAATGAGCATGTGTATCCCTCTTTTGGCCACCTATTCCCTGTCACCCCCAGTCATGCCATGTGGCTCCTGCAGCATTGCCCCACCTCAGAGGAAAGGTCAGAGCTCAAGATTTGCCATCAGCCAAACTGAGGCTCAAATCTGCAATCTCAGGCCATTCTGGAGAGAGGATAGTTTCACTCAGGAAGTAACCGAGCTACAGCCAGCAGGCCCCTGCCCTCTGCTTTCTCTTCCCAGGAAACTTAAATTCCTCTTGTTCTCTGGGGAGGTGAGAGTGATGGGGCCAGGAGAAGGTACCTTGCTTTCTCATGAGCCCATGGCAGAGGCTGCCTGGCTTTTCATAATGAGGTTCTGACAGGGTCCCCGTCTTTGAGGAGTCCTGTGACCCTTGCTGGAGAGGAGTCTGAGGTCATGTCCCACGGGTTGTGTGATTCCCGTCTGCCTAGAGCATCGGAAGGGCACAAGGTGCCACCCAGAGCTGAGCACAGGCAGGTGCTAGCTGGGTAGTCCTGGGCACACTCGAGTGCACCAGAGTTCCTCCCTTCAGGCTCCAGCTGCATACCCAGCTAGAAGGTGTCCCTTTGGATGGGACTTCTGCATTAGAGTTACCCCATCCTGCCTGCTGCTGCTCCAGGGCCACCTAAAGCCTCCTTCACATCAGGGTGCACCTTCCACTGTCATTGGAGAACTTGGGACTCCCTTCTGTGGCCTCCCTTCAGCCAGGTTCCAGTTAAAAGTTGGACCCCCACCTTCCTTTCCTTCTCCACTTAGCTTCTTCCTCCTGGACTGTTGGCCCAGGTGTTGGACACCTAACTCCATCAGGTTTTCCCTCGGTAGAAGCATAGGGGACCTGAGGTCTCTGCAGGCTGAGCAGATGGAAAAGGTGGAAGTCTGGCCTCAGAACTGGATGTGAGTCCCCTCCTCAGCCTTCAACCTGACCCCTCTGTGTCTTTATATCAAGATAGCATCTTCAGTGGGATTCCTGATTTTGAGTGCTGTTTTGAAAGCCCTCACTCTGTTATTCTAGCACGTCCCAGCTTCAGAAGATGCCAGTGTGGGCACTTGTGACAGTACAGAAGTTGTAACAGGGATCAGAAAGCTAGAGATGGTACTCCTTAGGACAGAAGTGCTGTTGTAGTGAGGAACCTCTGGGCCCATTCTCTGGCAGAGCAGCAGTTGTGATTAGGGGAACAAGGCTATCGACACAGCAGTTCTGACCCTTAAGGGGCCATACAGGATAAGGACAGCTGAAGGGCAAAGGAGTGGTCACCCAGAGAGGAAACTGACAGATCCGAAGCTAGGGGTAAGCCTTTGTGGAGGCAGCTACTGCAGCTGGTCCTTGAAGGCAAGATGTAAGACTAGAGAAAGTGGCCTCGTAGAAGAGACTGTATCCATGCAGTGGATAAGGAACCACAGCTGGAAATGCAGGGAGAAATGCAGCTGCCTGTTTGGAAATTGATGGATCCTTCTAGCTGCTACAGAATATATTTATAGGGTATAGAATCAGGCAGGGTTCTGCCAGAGAAGCAGGACCATTATGGAGATACAGAGAAAGAGATTTATTGCAAAGATTGGCCTATGTGGTCATGGGGACTGGCCAGGAAAATCTGAATTCCCTTGGGCAGACCATCAGGAAAGTCAGGCTGGAGTCTCTCAGGCAGGAAGTAAGGTTGTGTCTGCAGGTAGAATTTCTTCTTTAGGGAAGCCTCAGTTCTGCTCTTGATGTCTTTCAGCTGATTATCTAGAATAAGCCCCACCAAGTCAACTGATTATGAACATTCATCATTGACAAACTACATAGAAACAACTAGACTAGTGTGTGGTTGAATAACTGGAGACCATAGCTGAGCCAAGTGGACCATCAGAGGTACCTGTCAGAAATGGTGGTGGAAAGACATAAGGAGGTGGACAGAGTTTTCTAGAACACAAAACTCATGCCACTTGAAGTGTGTGAAATGATGGCACACTTTAACAGAATGAGCAGAGGCTCGTATTGCTGGCATCTTCATGTACTTACGCATTTGTTATACTTTTATTGTTTTGATTTTTTTTGGTACCAGGGATTGAATTCGGGGGTACTCTACCACTGAGCCACATCCCCAGCCTTATTTTGTTTTATGTAGAGACAGGGTCTCGCTGAGTTGCTGAGCGCCTCACCATCACTGAGGCTGGCTTTGAACTCGTGATCCTCCTGCCTTGGTTTCCCGAGCTGCTGAGATTACAGGAGTGCACCACCACACCAGCTATTGTTTTGATTTTTATAATTATTTTCTGTATAAAACAAGTGATCCTGGTTTCCTATTTATTTATTTTGGTGCCAGGCATTGAACTCAGGGGTGCTTAACCACTGAGCCATATCTCCAGCCCTTTTTATTTTTCATTTTGAGACAGGGTCTTAATAAGGATTAAAGGCATGTGCCACCGTGACCTGCTCTTTTTTATCATATTCCAGTGTTTCCTTTTAAAATATATTTAAGCTTTAAAATATGCACTGATGGAAATAAAAAGTACATAAATAACAGAAAGGAGGTACTTGGCAAGTAGCAGGCGAGTACAGGAGGGAGTGAACCTGAGGAAGCTCGGTCACAGCCAGGGAAGGACCTGAGCAGACTGAAGAAATGTCCTTGACTTTTGGGTAATGGTGAATAGGGGTCCATTTTACTGTTCTTCTCCACTTTTGTTACTTTTGAGGATTTCTATAATAAAAGCCTAAGATCCTAAACCGGTAGATGTGAATGGGATGAGCCAAGATGAGGAAAGATGACAGGCGAGCAGATCCCATCAGGGTCTTGTGACCATTTTGTGGAGGTGAAACCTGTTATCTTTCCCTGTTCCCAAATTCTCCAGCTGGGTGTCTCTCTGGGAGAACCTGAGCATCCATAGAAGAAAAACAGTTTGTCTTGTGCCTCCTTTGGAGATGGCACCTAATCTCTGAGGTAGCTCAGGATAGGTCAGCACATGGACACCGGTCCCAGCCTGCCTTGCTTCCAGCTGGTGCAGCATGGATATGCATTTGGCCTGAGAACTCTTGGCCTGAGAAAAGACTGGATTTTTGGGGAACCATTTTCTGCCCTCTCTCTTCAACTCTGTCCATCACTGAAACTAGCAGGTAAGGGAAAGGGAACAAGAACGTTTGAAGGTCTCTATGTCTCCTCCCATACCTGCCCCATTTCCCCACAGCCTAAGGTGAACCTCTGAACACCATCAGGTCAAATCTTGGGCTGAAGGGGAATGAATTAGACGCAGGTAGGAGGCCACAGGTGCAGCCACCCCAGCTAGAAGGGCTAGCAGTAAGCCAGCTGGCCTGTTGGTCTGAAGAGACTAGATGGAAAATAAAGAGACTCCACCTGTCTGATCTGATATGGAGAGTAGAAGTTCTGTGCAAGCGCTCCATCCTCTGTGATAAAGTAAATGATTTGAACATGAGGCTGGGCCTCTCCCTCTAAGAGCTCAGCTAACCAACCCTAAATGCCACAAGGAACTCTGAGGATCAAGAGAAACAGAGGAAGCTTCCACAGAAGATTTAGATTCTGTGCACCTGAGCCTGGGAGAGCCAGTTTCATCACCTTCTGTGGCCCAAGAGCAGATTGACAGAATGAGGTTGACAGACTCCTTCTGACAGTTAAATCTCACTCCCTATAAGAAAGAGGAAGAAGGGCTGGGATTGTAGCTCAGTGGTAGAGCGCTTGCCTCGCATGCGTGAGGCACTGGGTTCTATCCTCAGCACCACATAAAAATAAATAAATAAAATAAAGATATTGTGTCCATCTACAACTAAAAAAGTAAAAATTTTAAAAAATTTTAAAAAAAAGAAAGAGGAAGAAAATAAGAAACAAGTGGCAGCTGGGCCCGGTGGCACACGCCTATAATCCCAGCACTTTGGGAGGCTGAGACAGGAGACTCACAAGTTCAAAACCAGCCTCAGCAATGGTGAGAGCTAAGCAACTCAGTGAGACCCTGTCTCTACATAAAACACAAAATAGGGCTGGGGGTGTGGCTTAGTGGTCGAGTGCCCCTGGGTTCAATCCCTGGTCCCCCCCAAAAAGAAAGAAAGAAACAAGTGGCAATGCTTCCCAATTTTAGAAAGCAAAAATATCCAGCCCAGCCCAGCACAGTGGCACATGCCTGTAATCCCAGTGACTGGGAGGCTGAGGCAGTAACATTGCAAGTTTGAGTGTCAACCTTGGCACTTTAGCAAGGCTCTGTCTCAAAATAAAAAGGTTTGGGATGTAGCTTAGTGGTAGAGCACCGCTGGGTTCAATCCATAGTACCAGAAAGAAAAAGAAAAAAAAAAACACGCAGGATCTGAAGTGGTTCAGGTACTGGGAACTCAGGCCTTGCACTGGAGCCCCACTTTGTCTGGATCCACCCTCAGAAGCCTAACCGTGCCAGGGTGGCTGGAGTTTAAGTGCACCAAGAGGGGAGGTGAAGCTTCAGGGCAAGGGAGGACAGTGTGGAGAAGGAGGCAGGACTCTCTTGTTGGTGGAAATGTAAAGTGGTGTGCGCTATGGAAAATAGTTTGGAGGTGCCTCAAAAAGTTAAAATAGAATTACCATATGATCCAGCAATCCCACTTCTGGGCATATACCCAAAAGAATTGAAAACAAGATCTCAAAGAGATATCTGCACTCCATGTTCATCACAGCATTATTCACAATAGCTGAGAGGCAGAAGTAGCCTAAATGTCCGTTGACAAATATGGGAATAAAGAAAATGTGGTATATGTACCTGACGGAATAATATTTAGCCTTAAAGAAAGAAAGTCTGTCATATGCTACAACACCTATGAAACTTGAGGACATTTTTCTAAGTGAAAGCCAATCACAAAAAGATAAATCCTGCATGATTTCACATAAGAGGTATCTAAAGTCATTAAACTCTTAGAAACAAAGTAGAATGGTGGTTGCCAGGGGCTACCACCCTGGAGAGAGGTAGAGGTGGGGAGTTGTTCAATGGGTGTAGAGTTTCAGTTTCGTAAGATGAAGAAATTCTAGAGTTCAGTTGTATATCAATGTGCATACAGTTAATACTACAGGACTGAACACTTAAAAATGATTAAATGGTAATTTTTTTTTTTTTTTTTTTTTGTAGTTCTGAGGATTGAACCCAGGGTCACTTAACTACTCAATCACCGAACCACATCCCCAACCCTTTTTATTTTTTATTTAGAGACAGGGTCTCACTAAGTTGCTTAGGGTCTTGCTAAGTTGTTGAGCTAGCTTTGAACCTGGAATCTTCCTGCCTCATCCTCCAAAGCTGGGATTACAGGCATGTGCCACCATGCCCAGCTGACCACAATTTTTGAAAAAGGAAGTGAACCCAATTATGCATGTGCCAGAGGCTGGCTCAATAACGAATTACAAGATGCAAGCTTGTCTAGTGTGTAAGTCTACCCCGCCATTTATGGCTTGGCAGGCACCCACTTCAAACCTTACCAGACCACCTGGTCTTCCCTGGAATACATGATCCGGAAGACACAAAACATCATCCTCACACCCATTGGCCATTTTCCTCAGTACCCCAAACTGATTTTGTTCCATTATGTTTGCAAATCAGCTATATACCTCACCTCTTCCATAATAACAGTACTAGTAACTAGCATTTATTGAAAATCTACTCCAAAGGAATTACATCAGATGTGATTGTAAGGTAAAATTTAACTACAGTTAAAACAACCCTGGAGCAGGGCATGGGCTACTTGGGAGGCTGAGGCTTGAGAATCACAAGTTTAAGGCCAGCCAGGCAATTTAGAAAGACCTTGTCTCAAAATGTTAAAAAAGGGCTGGAGGCAAAGCTCAGAGGTAGAGCACGCCTGGGTGCAATCCTCAGTACTCAGCACTGCAAAGCAAAAACCAAAACCAAAACAAAACAAAACCCTACAAAATTCATTACATTGCCAACAAAGTACAATGCACATGATCTAGTATAAACAACTGCCCCATATAGTAATTCTTGGGCAAATTAAAGCGTTTTTTTTTTCTTTCTTTCTTTTTTTTTAGTACCAGGGATTAAACTCAGGGGCACTCGACCACTGAGCCACATCCCCAGCCCTATTTTGTGTTTTATGTAGAGACAGGGTCTCACTGAGTTGCTTAGTGCCTTGCCGATGCTGAGGCTGGCTTTGAACTCGCGATTCTCCTGTCTCAGCCTCCCTAAGTGCTGGGGTTACAGGCATTGTGCCAACCACCACACCCAGCTAAAGTTTTAAAATGATTGAAGGGCCAAAAGTTTATATGCAGATTTCTGGGCATTCACACCATTTTATCTTTAAGATAACTATGAACAATTCCTAATGGAGGATGGGGGAGGTGTCGGGGCACAAGACATTCCTACTGATCTTCAGATTTTCCTTGATGCTTTTTAATATTAAGGCTCCATCAAAAGTCTGACAACTGAGAGATTGTCATCAGCCAATATCCCCTCAGCGCTGGCCTTCACGGTCTGAAAGACACTGACAATCACATGAAGAACAATTCTCCACAGTGCAAACCAGGAGGGCCGTATGCAGGCACCGTGGTGTATACCCGGGCCTTCTTTTAGAAGAAGCCTTAGGAATTTTGGAAGCAGAGGAAAAGATAAACAGAACTGAATGTCTTTTGGGGAAGAAAGTTAAAATGAAATATTTGATTTTTTTTCTGGGAAACCTAACAAATATAGGCAGTAGAGGGAAAAATGAGAGTTTCAGCCTTTTCAGTGTTGTTTTACTTGTTTATTTGAAATATATATGTAACTTAAAGCATTAGAAGTCACTAGAGCTATATGTATCTATGTGAATAAACCTTAAAAAAAAATCCTAACAGTGAGTAAAGGAAGCAAGATACATAAACAATATGTACAGGATTGGCGAGACCTGTATGTAAAACCTGAAAACTGCAAAATAATACAGTTTCCAAATTCATCTGTGGATATTTGTATCAAAACTATATATGGGGGCTGGGATTGTGGCTCAGCGGTAGAGCGCTTGCCTTGCATGCGTGAGGCCCTGGGTTCGATCCTCAGCACCACATACAGAGCAATAAAATAAAGACATTGTGTCCATCTACAAAAAAAAAAATTTAAAAAAAAACTATATATGGAATGACAAACCCCAAGTTCAGGAGGGAAGTCGCCACTGAGAACGAATGAAGAGCAGGGCTGGGGCCTGGCTCAGTGGAGGGCGCTGGCTCGGCATGCACAGGTGAGGCCCTGGTTCCATCCCCAGTGCTACACATGAACAAGAGAGTTTCAAGGGCATGCGGGGGAACTCCAGTTGAACCAACAATGTTTTATTTCTTAATTGGCGTATATGTGGATATTTATTATATTCTTTGTACTTCTTTCTATGCCTGAAATGTTTCTTTTTTTAAATTTTTTTTTAGTTGTAGATGGACACAATATCTTTTTTATTTTATTTATGTTTATGTGGTACTGAGGATCGAACCCAGTGCCTCATGCATGCGAGGCAAGTGCTCTACCACTGAGCCACAACCCCAGCCCCTGAAATGTTTCTTAAAAAAAGAAAAAAAAAAAAAAAAGCAAAGAATAGGGAGTCTCTATATCCTCAATCATGTTAATGGATGTGCTGGTTACTGGGCCTTCAGGTCAGCGAGTACCAAAGCCTCTCTACTCCAGGCACGTGCTGGGACCCTCACCTGCAGATAGATTCTCATCTAACCTCCCGAAAACACATAAGGCAGAGTCTACTATCCGCTTCTGATGAGTAAGGAAGTGCAGACACTGGTTAGGTAGCTTGCCGATAGTTAAAACCTACTGGTGCCAGTCTCCGAATCTGCTTTCCCATAATCTCCCAAAGGTGATGTTTTGGAAACCTCTGATAACACTGAATTCTGCAGCTGGAAGAACAAGGCAAATCACAAAATAAAACACTCCGTCCACGTGGGGCGAGTCCATGATCCTGAAGCCTGAGTCTCATTAGCCTAATGCACCAAGCGCTTTCCTTCCCTTCCCATCCCACTTTCTTTTTAATTGACATTTAGTTGCCTGCAGTCAGATTTCTTCCAATCCCTGTGCTTCAGGTTCCTGGTCTTGAGGGACCAAGGAGCCAGGCCTTTCTTCTCTTCTCTTGCTACTGACCTCTCATCAAGTCATTATCCCTGGGCACCACAGGCCGTATGTAGGCCTTGCTTTATTTCCCTTTCTGCGTGTATACTGCTTTAACCTGGCAGTCACAATGCCTCGCTCCTCTTGTCGTGGCTCGAGGGGTAGGTAATCAAACTCTCCGCTTTAACTTGGGTGAGATGAGGTCAGCAAGATGTGTGGCATTGAGACGGCACCCCACGGAGGAAAGTGATTCTCGGCTGCGGCTCACCTTGTTTGGGTCCTTGTTTGGTTGCTGTGCAGTTGTAATGGAAAACGAATAAAAATAAAAATCCCGGAGCCCTTTTTGGCCGGCACTTGGGAAGTTAATCCCATTGACCTGGCAGAATTCCAGATCAGGTCCCTGCATTCTGCTGGCAGAAGCCTCCTTGTGCAGCTTTCTGGGGATGTGACTCTCTGCCTTGCTTCTTTCCCAGCTACATGTGCTGTCAGAGAACAGCTGGCCCTGCCCCACCCTGGACACAAGCTGCATTTAAGCAGGACTCAGAAGGATCCTCTCTCCCCTGGCCACCCCTGAGAGAAGGGGGAGATCTGGGAGCAGGAAATTAAACTGTTATCGGCTACAACTGAAAGCTGTATGTGTATATGAGTGCTTTAGCACAGTCCCAGAACCAGACTCCTAGGCTGGAAACGTTTTTCAGGAATCATCTAATGTCATCCCCATATAATCCCTCCCTTTCTTTTGTGACCTTTTTTCAGTTGTTGATGGATTTTTATTTAATTAATTTTTTTATGTGGTGCTGAGGATCAAACCCAGTGCTTCACACATGCTAGGCAAGCGCTTCTACCACTGAGCCACAACCCCAGCCCTGTTTTATGACAATTTATTAGACAAATTTAAAGTGTTTCCATATCTAAAGTGCTTTGAAATTCATCTCCGTCCACACCAATATGCTTTCCAACTGGGCTGCATCTGCAGACCTTTTTATATTTCATTTTGAGATAGGGTTTTGCTAAGTTGTCCAGGCTGGCCTTAAACTTGAAATCCCATTGCCTCAGCATCTCCCAGCCCCCAGGCCCTGGGTTAGCAGGTGTGCATCACCACACAAGGGTCCAATATGCTTTTGTTCCTTCTTTTAATTGTTTTACATATTTTCCCTTAATGCTTAGTGCTTATTCCCTTATGAAATTTATTGCATTTCATGATGTGAGGAAGGGATCCAAGCTAATTCTTCTTCATACAAATAAACTTCCAACGTGAATTGAATAGTAATTTCTAATTGTGTAACTGTAGCAAATGAGAACCAGAGAATCAGTTTTTAGTATCTGGAAAAAATAGGAATGATAATGATACCTACCAGAGAGGCTTGTCCCAAGGATGGAATGAGACGGCGTATGAGCCCTGAGCACATTGCATGCATGGCAAATGCATGTCTAATATCTCATGTCTTCCTTTTTGTCTCTTCCTTTTTATCTGAATTAGTCTCGTCCTACCACCCCAGAACTTTTACATATCATTAAAATCAAGTCTTGCTCGAATGTTTCAAAGATTGTCTATCTCGGGTTTTATACTGGGAAGCTATTAAGTAAAAAATTGGGGGACAAGAGGAGACAAGACGGTTTTCTGGAGAAGACCCCTCATACCAACACGTCTATGAATGCTTTGCTGTGACTGCAACCCCCTCCGCCCAGGTCAGAGGATTGCTCCCCTCATGGGCTGTTCTTCCATAGCCTCATATTGCAACACCAACTGCCATGTCAGACTTTTGGAGGAAATCTGATTTTTAAGGCCAAAACTCTATGTGTGGGTTGTTTAATTTGGGGGGTGAGGGTGGGGGTAGGAGTTGACCATGAATTTGCTGCGTTCCAGGAAGAGGGAGGACAGCTCTCCTCCGATGAGTCATGGAAGAGAAACGTCTAATGTTTGCAAACAGCTCCAGCCAAGCCTCTGCTTTCTGGTGCTCTACCCATCCCCCATCAATGCAGATTAGACCCACCTGAGAAGATTTCTATGTCTAAGCTGGAAGGCCAAACGAGGCCGTGGGTCACCATTTGAGACAGGAAACAGCTAAGATAATGGGAACAGGTGTCTTGTACCTCTGGACTCTAGCATGTGAGGTACAGGACAGGACCTTAGAATAGGTGGGTCTATCTAATCAAGACCTGCTCTGGGTGGTGCAAGACCTATGCCTGCAGAGGATTTCCAATCAATCCACATCTGCAGAGGGCTGTGGATCTAGAGAAGCCACTCTGGGAGAAGCAGCCAAGGGGGTTGCAGAAAAGAAGGTCAGGGCTAGGAGTAAGGGCAAGGCTTGCAACTGAGGGGTCCTGGGGTCTGCTGCTTTCAGGGAAAGATGAAAGACCAGTGAGCTGGAGAAGGCTGAAGCAGGCAGGGAGCCTGTGCTGGGAGCCACCTCCCCTCAGCCAAGGCAGGCTGCTGGAGCCAGATGGGGCTCATGATGCATCCTCCCAGATGGAACGGATCAGGCATGTCAGACACACTTCTCAGGATACACAGTGTTCCCCCCCTTGCCCCTCCCCGAAATGAGGGGAGAATCACAAGGTGACTTGGGAGGGCAGCCAGTCTCTTGGGATCTTTGGGGAACTATCAGGTAGCTACAGCAGGATCACAATAGGCGAAGCAAACATGCCTCCACCACCGCCCCCCACCTTTCTATTGTGGGACATCAAGGGAGCGAGCTGGTCAGCCTTGGGAACAAAGGTCCTATTCTAGGAATTTGTCGAGGGCAACCCTATCCACTGCCTCTTCCATCCTTGGGTTCCTGCCAGACTGAAACCCTACCTGCTCACTGCTGCTACCAGTCCTGGGGGAGCAATGCCTGGCACCCGGCAGGGCAGGGAGAGAGATCAGAAAGTCTCATTTAAAATTGAGATGGCATTTAATCACTCATTTTTCTACCAAGCTCAAGGGGCCATATCATCTCTGCATTTTAAGCACTTCACTGTTTAAGGTCTAAGCACCTTGGGGAGGTGGGTGAGGAAGCACAGCAGTGAAGAACAACTTTTGAAATGTTTCCACAAAAATCAAAGAACAAACTGGAGGGGGAAATAGCTGCTATATTTAAACTACATTATCCCATCGGGGAGCTATGGTCTTGAAAACTATTCCACAGTACTTTGGCACTGCTATATAGGTTGGTTTCTTTCTTCTTCTTTTATTTTTTATGTTTTTCTTTTTAAGATGGTAACCTTTTTTTTAAAGCAGTAATTGCAAAGCAAGTAAAGGGCTTCCTTAATTACTTCGGTAGATATTCGTTGCCTGCCTGCTGCAGGCCTGGCACTGTGCTAGGTACTGGGGACACAAGTAAATGAGGGAAGGCTAGGGGTCCTCAGCGCAAATAATTATCATGCACTCCTTCAGTCACGTTTTATGGTCTCCTAAGTGCACGTGACTCCTCTTCTCCTGGAGTTTATAATGTGGTGAAAGAAAAAGTGCTATGAAAAAGGAAAGTGTATTGTTTATGTGTTTGCCCATGTGCTATTCCTTCTGCCCCCAATTCTGATGCTCTTGACCCTGGATATTCAAATGTCTCTATGTTGCTCATGGCTCACTTCTTAGAGGGAAGACACCATCCACTGTTCCCCTCTTATCATTCACACAGGGGAGTCCATGGTCCAGTCAAGTGGAGACATCAGGTTGGCCGGTGGGTATGAATCTGGACTGGAAATGTATATGCCATCGATATCTATGTGCAGGGTTCCAGGCAATGGTTGTAAGGAAAGAGTGTAGACAGGGAAGATTGTCCAGTCCCAAGCCCTGGGACATCCCACAGGTAAAGGGGAGGCACATGAGAAGAAGGTTGAAAGGGAGCAGCTAGAGAAGCAGGAGGAAGACCTGAGTTCTTGTCCTGAAGTTGAGTACTATGTAAAATACCGTGTGAGACCCAGAAGGCTCTAGTTTCTGGGGTGATATGGTTGGAAGTGTTAGGCCACAATTAGGGAAGGCTCCATCTTGAAGGGTGATGGGGGTTCACCAGGTAGATCCAAGCTGAAGAAACAGCCAGAGCAGAGGTACAGAGGGACAGATCATGGTTCACTGTGCTAGGAGCTTAGGAATAGAGGGGCGGTTGTGGTAAAAATATGGTGGATACAAGTGCCAATTGCAAGGGAAGAATCCAGGACGTCTCTAAACAGGCTTCCACAGTGCTGTGCTAGTTACATTAGCTTCCTCCAAAGCCACTAGATCTTTAAATTTTCTCAGTGAAGTGTACATTTATTTATTTATTTTTGCAGCCCTAACATTTCCAGGCTCAACATTTCCAGCAACAGGATTGTCCTGTGGGGCCTTGCTTGCCAGGGTGTGGGTGGGGCCTGAACCAGCAGCATCCATATCACCTGGCAATTTGCGAGAGATGCAAAGTCTTATGCTCACCCCAGATCTACCAAATGAGAATTCAGAGATAGCACACACCAATCTGTTCCACACGCCTTTCAGGTGATGCTGAGGCCTCAACCAGTCACTTCCCCTCTCTGGGTTATACAAGTCAGATGGAGCTGACCACAATCTCTGCTTTCAGGGGTGGCCAAAGGACCCAGAGGAAATCTGAGGTCTTTCTCTACATTGGAATCGCTAAACCAATAAATTGTAAACTGGAGACGCCTGGGGCTATATATGCCCCCACTAGGAGCAGTAGAATCAGTAAGTCCTTTTTTTTTTTTTTTTTTTGATACTGAAGATTGAACTAAGGGGCACTCAACCACTGAGCCACATCCCCAGCCCTATTTTGTGTTTTGTGCAGAGACAGGGTCTCACTGAGTTGCCTAGTGCCTTGCCCTTGCTGAGGCTGACTTTGAACTCACAATTCTCCTGTCTCAGCCTCCCTAAGTGCTGGGATTACAGGAGTAAGTCCTTTTATATATAAGCATCAGCAGAGTTTTAAACACTCAGTCATAAAAAGAATGCTTATTAATGTAGGGATCTGAATGGGCAGACAGGTAGAAAGGGGGAGGGAAATTCTGGAAAAGACTTCCTGTTGAGTTGGGCAAATTCTTAGATGTTAAGTTTGTGAGTATGTAGAAACAGTGGTGGTCATGAGGTGCTAGTATGTGTTCAGTAACACAAACCATGCCAAAGTGAACACATTTTCACAAGAAGATCACCAGAATGAGGATCTGGAGACTATGGTAGACAAGGTATCCAGAGCATTATGCTCTTATTAAGTTCTTATGGATGAAGTGGAGAAATGTGGGCTAGGAAAGAGTGTAGTAGATTGTCCTCAGCAAAGTTACTTTAAGTGACTTTATATGACAAAGAATTTTCAATAGCTCAGGCTATTCAGCCTATCATTCCACTCAACAACCCTGATCCCAGAGAAGGTAAGAGATGCCAGATGGGATTGTCCAGGTCTTTGTTCCTCCTGGCCTCTCTTTGTAAGCATCTTACTGTGCCAGTTTGGGTTAGATTGTATAAATGGGTATTTCTCATGTAACATGACCTCGAGTCAAGCCAACTACCTCAGGTGCTCAACCAAAGGAAGAGTGGTGTGTTCCAGCACTGGGTAACAAAACATCGTGGAGATAAGGAAGCAGAGAGCCTTTCAAGATTTTTGCTCTCCTGACTTTGGAATCTGTGGTCAAGATGATTTTATAAAAATTGAACACTTAAGTCCAGTTGGTCAGTTATTTTCAACCTGGAATGAATATCTAGAAAGTTTTATTAGATAGAGACATAGGGATTGTGCTTATCACATTTGTGTGTAATGCAAATCTGGGATGTATAAACTAAAACACTGCTTAAAGTTGAAGACTCCAAAAGGCAAGAACAGGCCAAAATGAGCATGAGAACATGCAATTATACTCTGAGATCAGTGCCTGGGTTAAAAAAAAACCAATAGTGCCAGTATAAGATAAGCAGATTTGACATGTTTGCAGTTTGTATGTAAAGGACTTGGTTTAAGTTGATTGTTAACACAAATCAACAATGTGTAAGGGAAAGGACCCAGAGCAAAAGTGAGCAGGGGAAACTTCACTGCAAGATCATGCCTGGACTTTTGTGTTCAGTCTTGGGCGTAATCTCCAAAAATGGAGACAAAGACCTGAGGGCTGCACACTTGCCCTATAGGAAGACAGCTCAGGGGCCGAGCTATTCTTTTAAGTTAGGAAAAGAGGCTTTTAAGTGAAATAGATATCTTGAAATACTCAAAGGAATCTCACACAGAAGAGGGATTAAACTTGTTCAGAGCAGTTTCAGAGGGCTAAACAAGAAACACTGTAAAGAAGTTAGCTAGGGGGAGGTGGATTCAGCCCCGAATTAGACTGCTTTAATGATTAGAGCTGTCCAAATATGGAACAGACTGCCTTTTTCAATCTCCATCTCTTTACAGGAGGGCTGTAGAGGGTTGGGAAGTTGTCTGGGGCCTCTTTTGCAAGTCACTCTTTCTACTGGCTTTTTGTGTCTGACTAGCTTTTAAAACCAGCCTGCATTTTTTTTTTAATTTTTTTTAGTTGTTGATGGACCTTAATTTTATTGATTTATTTATATGTGGTGCTGAGAATCGAACCCAGGGCCTCACACATGCTGGGCAAGTGCTCTGCCACTGAGCCACAACCCCAGCCCACCAGCCTGCCTTTTACCAGCTAATGTTCTTCTTTATTAATACCTTTGAAGTTCTTTGATCAAATCATTCATCTTTCTGAATCACAGTTTTTCTTCTTTTTCTTTCCCTGTCCTCAATTGGTTATGGATGCAATCTTAGCTGAAAAATAGTCTTTCTTAAACCTACTCTTACTCTTTTATATCCTTGTTAACAAGAAGCAAGTATAACACAATGCATTAAATAAATTGGGAACAAGCTTATTTCCACATAAGGGATTAGATATTTCTACCTTTTGGAGGCTGAGTTTATGATCAATTTTGGTAAATAACCTATATACCACAGAGATGCCAACAGGTTGAGGAACTAAAGGCATAATTGGTATGATAATGTACATGGGACCAATTATGGGCTAAAAAATCACATTGCTTCAGTTTAAGAGTATCCCAGTCTCCGGTAAATAAAAAGTTTGCAAAGAATAGTCTAGGAGAGTGACAGAATGTGTTAATAGTATCAATGTGGATAAATACTTAAAACCTATAATGGAGTCTAACCTTGTTTCATCTCTTGTAAACCTGACTAACCTTTATGGCCATTCTCATGAGGCAAGCAGTTCAGAGGCCATCCAGTTTTTTTCACAAATGGAAATCAATGAATTTGAGTTCAGCAAACCTTCCTTTTCAAGTTGCTGATGGTTTGGAGGTGGCAGGAGTCTCATTCATTCCAACAGCAGGTGTTCAATAAATGATGAGCATATAACATATACTAGGGACTGCTGTGTACTGAGAAGTGTACTGAGAATGGACAAGGTAGACAGGTTCTGTTCTCACAGAGCTTGTATCCTGATGCTCCATGAGATGCTAGGAGGCAAACAGTGAACAGAAAGTAGAATATCAGAGATAAGAGCTGTGGGGGAAAAACATGAATAATGTGACAGGGGGAGGTTAGGCATTTTAGATAGTGGGCAAATACGTCTCTGAGGGGGGGGACTTGTAAATTGAGATGAGAATGACAAGCTGGAAGGAGGCGTAGAAGACCCGAGGGAAGAGAATTCCACACAAAGCTGGAAGTCAGGAACCCCTCCAGAAGCTCCTCATGGTGCTAGAGGCACTTTCAACCCCAAGGAGAGATGGGGCCACAGAATAGAGAATAGTGCCCAGGCCGAGAGAGGTAACAGTCCTTCTGCCTGCAAGTACTTCTATTGGTGCTGAAAGAAATGAGGTCTACAAGAACGGGTAAGCAATGGTGCAGAGCTAGTCTCAGAGGACAATGAGCAGCCCTCCATTACCACACCCCACCACACAGTCACCTGCCCCTCCTGGAGAGGCTGTGACCTAACCAGTTTCCACCTTGCTTCTCCTAGGAAGTGCATTGCCATACACTAGAATTTTGTTTGTTTCGTGTAGGGTTTTGTTGGTCCTTTTCCAAGTATCAATCAAAACTGCATGCCAGCCTCCACTCCTTGGAAATAATTAAATGAAATGACGTGCCTGCTTTTTTCAGCTGGGTAAATCACTTGATTTGTATCTGCTGAAGGAATCTATCTGAGGCCCTGAGGCTGAGCCATGTGGGACAACTAAGGTGGTTTTTGCTCATGTGGATGGTGCCGTATTGCTAAACACACAAGTGCACTAAATGCTTTATTCTGCAACCTATTCCCTTCAGAAAGCTCTTTGAGAGGCAAAAATGTTCGTGAATTCAATGCAGAAGTCCTTTCCCCTGTTAACTACCATTTCCTATGTTAAGTATGGTTTCCTTATATTGGCAAAATTCCTTTTATCTTGCTGTGACTTAGGCTTTGTACAGACCTTACCAACGGAGCAAATTATCAATAGCCCACGAATAGGTTTTGGAATAAAGGCTCTTTTTCTCCCGATGGGGAAAGGGGAACCTTTTACTGAAGAGAGCCTTCATCTTAACGCCAGGGCCAAGCACCTTCTGGCCCGTCCAGCTGCTGCTTAGCAGCTACAATAGCTTAACCTGTGAGTTCGATGCAGACATGTATCAAAGGCTGTGTGGGTTATGAAAAACGAAATAAAACCTCCTCCCCCAGAGTAGGGTTCCCTCAGTCAGGGCACAGAACCCGCAGGGGAAGGAGGACTGGTGTTGGCGTGCGATGGAGCGCTCGGCTGGGGTGTGGGATGCGGTGTTCCCGAGGCGACAGATGAGGGATTTGGGCTGTGTGGGAAGGGAACTGCGGAATTCCTCCCCTTGGATCGCGAGGGGGCTCTGAAGGAGACAGATTAGGATGCGGAGAGCGCGGCCCAGGCTGCCGAGGGCGAGGAGACGAGCCAAGGACACCAGCCCGGGTGCGCTTCGGGGACGCCCGGCGTGGACTGCGTTCCCTCGCCTTCCCAGCCACCCTCGGGGCGGCCAGTTCTCTCGGGGCAGCGGGTCCAGGGAACCCATCGGAAACCCTTATGCCCCGCCAGCAGATGGACGGAAGCCAGGCAGCACCCTAGGGCAGGATGGTCTCTGCCGCCCTCCACAAGCCCGGGGCCGCAGTGGGCAATAGGCGGGCGCGGCGTGCGCGGCCTCGATCCGGGTTCCTGGGGGCGGCGCGCGGGAGGGGGCGGGGCCTGCGCGGCGGCGTGGGCGCGCGGCGCGCGGGAGGGGGGAAGCCGCGGAAGGGGGCGGGGCTGCGCCGCCCGCGCCGCGCTGGGCGCTCTCGGCCAATGAGCGGCGTCCACATGCCGCGGCGGCGGCGAGAGGGGAGGCAGCGGCCGATAAATGCTATTAGAGCAGCCGCCGCGGAGCCGTCCCCGACGCCACCTCCTTCTCCTCCGCCGCAGTTTCCTCCGCCGCTGTCGGGGTGCAGAGCTGAGGGGCCCGGGCGAGCGCGCCGCGCTCCTCCCCGCCGGCTCGCCTCCCGCGGTCCGTTCTGCCCCGAGGGGTCGGCCGGGCGCCCCCTCCTCCGGCCCGGGCGGTGCCGCGAGTCACATCAGCAAAGCGGGGAGGGGGCTCGGGGCCTCGGCCTTCGCTCCCCGCGTGCGGCTGAGGGCCAAGGAGGCCCTCCCTTCTGACGAGGAGAGGGAGCGTCGGGAGCCCCCCACTCGCCCGGCGGGGCCAGGGGCGGGCGCCGGCGAGGGCCCGCGAGAGGGGCGGTTGTCTGGGGGAGGGGGCTCGGGGTGATTCAGCGCCCGGCGAGGCGGAAGCGCCCGAGGAGGAGGAGGAGGGGACAGCCCGTCTGCGCCTGGGCGCTCGGGGTGGCACGAGCCCGCGGCCCGAGTGCGAGGCGGAGGCGAGGAGGCCGCGGGGACAGGAGGCCAGGCCGGCCGGGCCCCCGCAGCCATGGAGAACGCGCACACAAAGACGGTGGAGGAGGTGCTGTGCCATTTCGGCGTCAACGAGAGCACCGGGCTGAGCCTGGAGCAGGTCAAGAAGCTCAAGGAGAGATGGGGCTCCAACGGTAGGTGCCCGGCGCCGCGTCTGCCGGGACCCGCGCGGAGCGGCGCGGGCCCAGGAGCCGGGAAGATGGCTGACTGGGCTCCACCTCGTGGGTCTCGGCTCCGCGCCCGCCGACGGCTGCGGGCGGGGGCCGGGCCTCGCGTCGACCTCCAGGGTCCCGAGCCCTTGACCTTCCCCGCACGCAGTCTGCTCGGCGGCTTCTCGTCGCCCGCAGCTGGCCCCGGTGGAGGGAGGGACGGACGATCTTGCAGCCGGCTTGCGCCCTGCGAGACATTTTCTTGTCCCCTGCCGATTTATGAAACGTCGATGTAGTTGAGAAACCCTCTGACCGTTCTTGTGCTACCCAAAGTTACACATCTGGCAGAAGTGATGACCTAGGTGAAATGGCTCCTTAATTCAGGAGCCGTGAATGATTTCACGGGCCAGACCCAAGGCCATTTGATGACAAATTCTGCATATTTTGGGGGAGCATCATTTCAGGGTGCTAGGTCTGTTTTTCAGAGACGTTGATGCTTAAAATTTCAGCAGTTTTTTAGAAAGAGCTCTAATTTTTTTCTTCTTCTCTCGACACGTTGCTTGGTGAATCTCTACATTCTACAGAGTTGCCGGCTGAGGAAGGTGAGTAATCTTAACGTGTTATTTGTGTGTATGTGTGCACTGATGTTAAGATGACAGTCATGACAAATATGTTTGTTTCTAACAGGAAAAACCTTGCTGGAACTTGTGATTGAGCAGTTTGAAGATTTACTAGTTAGAATATTATTACTGGCAGCATGTATATCTTTTGTGAGTATTAAAAAAATATTTTCTCTGCTCCCTGAAAGCTGAAAATATTCCATTAGAAAGCAAATTAATGTCCATTAGGTAAAAGCATTTGGAGAATTAAGTTGTGATTCCATATTTAAAAACAAAATCACCTAGATATTCTTATAAACAAAAGTTGAAGCTGATCATGTTTGGAAAATTGACGCCTGACATTTACAGTGTGCGAAGAAATTATTCCCAAATGCATAGGGTCTTAAAAAGTCTCAAGGTTTATCAGCTTTAAGTATCAAAAAGTTTTTCATTGACAGGCTTTTTTTGTTTTCAATTCTTCAATTTGTTTATCATGTTGTAAGATCATACTAAGGTGATGTTGGACTCTTTGTAGGCTGTAAATAGAACTTAACAAAAGGAATATTCCAGTTGCTTTCCCTTCCTGGTAGTGGCAAGGTGACAGTTGTTCTTGACAGTGACAAGAATGATGACGGCAATGATGGCACCACTGTTGACCAAATTTGGTCACTGACCTTCAGGGTGGTGTATTTATCTAAATTGGACCCCGTCTTGAGTGATTCCTTGGTTGAGAGAACAAGGTTGAGTACAGTTCTAAATCTTAAAAAGCTCAGTATAGTGTTTTTTCTCCTCTATGTGGCTTGCCTGAGTCTGGTATGGTTGCTAAGAAACTGGTGAAATGCAAAGAACTACAGCAGAAAAAAGGTGATGGAGGTGGCAAGGGTATTTCTAGATTATTAATTTTTTTTCTATTCAGTATTTTATATTGAATTTTTTCTTGGGCCATAGACTTGGTAGTTTTCCTAAAAATGGTCATGAGTAAGACACAGATGTTCCTGATCCTAATGGCATAAGATGCTTTTTGTTCTTAAGAATACTTGATTCTTTAAAATAAATAAATAAAAATCATGCTAGGAAGTGAAAATTACTCAGTGCAAATACTTTCAGGCTTTGCAAAACTGACTCAGCTTCAAGGTTTCATTTTTGTATATTTGTATGTGCACAAGTCCTAGGGATCTACCTCAGCCTCTATGACAGCCGTACCATAGAGTACTGTTTTCAGAACTGAATAAAGCAGTGGGCATTTATTAGTTCAGGTGAGGAAAGGATTAATTTTATACCCCCTTTTTTAAGTAGATAGTGGCAGTGAGAGGTGACCTTTGAAGTAATTATATACATCAAGTCTGCCATGAGACTTTAATATATTATCTTAGCCAAGTGGTGTGTGGCCATTAATAATTCAGTCCCAAAGAATCTTCCCTGTGGTTTTCATTGAATAAAACTGAGAGTCCTAGCAAACCATTCACTTTACTGAATTATTCACTCTCTACATATTACACATCTTTTCATGATTGATTTTTTAAAAATTTCCCCAGTAAATGACTGCTGTTTTACCAGTTAAGATAAATGAATAGAACTGTTTGATTAACTGTAGTTTTTGTTATATTACCGTGGGGCAAAATAAATGATATATTGGAGGGTAGTGTTTTGTTTGTTTGTTTTAGTTGTAGATGGACACAATATCTTTATTCATTTATTTATTTTTATGTGGTGCTGAGGATCGAACCTAGTGCCTCACGGGTAAGGCAAGTGCTGTATCACTGAGCTACAGTCCCAACCCTTGAGGGTAGTTTTTTAAAGATTTTATTTATGCCGACCACATAATTTTGAAAGAACCTCAGCTTTGGCGGTTAAATCTGGTGTCCAGGTCATTAGGGATCTCTTAAGTTAATAGCTGGCATGCATAAGCCAAAGGTAAAACACTTGTACTGAAGTGGTCTCTGTTTTTTGACTTGAAGCAGTTTTGGGAATAATGCCCCTATGTGACAATAAACAGCTGTCTGTCTGGGCCTTGTAGAATCTCTTCAGTGGCCAGTTTGAGTGACTTTATATTAGCATATAGAATTGATGTTTTTTCATTGTTGTTTGAAATAATTAGGACTTTATAGTTTGAGCACTTTCAAATGGGTTTTAAAATACAAATTTTGTTGTAAGGACATTGCCTTTCTAGAGCTACGTTTTGGAGTTGAAATCTGAATTCCTTTTTGGTATAACAACTTGAAATTATTTTGTTTTACATTATGGATTACTCAGTAGCAAAAGAGAGTTTAGGAATTAGTTTTACTGTAGAATTCACCTAATTTGCTTTGTTTGATCAAGAAATTAATATAGAAAGTCAGGTTTTGGTGATTTTTGTTGTGGGGGTTGGGACTACTGCATTGTACTTGACCTTTTGTTCCTTATATCTTTATCTTCCACAAAAGGAGGAGCATAAAGTCTTGTTGTAGTCATTGTATTACTGTTGACTCACCAGGAAAAACATGGTAGAATATTCAAGTTCTTGTATACATGATAAATCATCAGGTCCTGCTAGGTTAAAAGGCGTGTTTGTGATTTATTTCAAATATCAAACTAAGTAGTAAACCGTTAACCATAGTTAATATTTTGCTGCAGCAGAAAGTAGGAAACTTCATTAAGGTGACCCATAAGGATAGTTGAATCAATTTTTAATATTCACCAAAATATTTTTCATTAAATAAGGTCACTTGGATTGGAAGAGTGAACTCTACTTCTCCCTTTGCATATAAACATTGAAATTTCTTAATTTGGCTTTCAAGACTATCATTTCGTTTTGTGTTTCCATTCTCTTGCCTTACCAGCTTTGCCTCAAATACAACACATCACATGGCTGCTGAACTGAAGTGCTTGCCCACCCCTTCCTCTCTCTTCATTGTTGAGCACCTGCTGCAGACATTGGGGATACAGCAGTGGACAAGTAGACAAGGTTCTTTACCTGGAAAGTAGTGCTGCTGAGAGAGAGAAAGCATGGGGCCTCTGGATAAGGGAGGACAGTTTTTAAATAGGGTGGTCATTTAAGTTCTCTGAGAAGGGGGTATTGAGAAAAGACATGAGGAATTGCACATTGGGGCCATATTGGTCTCACTCCCATCTGTCGGGGTCATATAAAGTCGTCTTTCTCTGGTGACAGTTTGTGTAGGCTTCTCTCCTTTAGCCCCCATTTCCTACCTCAGCTATGTAGATTGACCCTACGATACTAAAAAAACTTTCTAGACCATGGCACTTCTCAATTTTTGTTACATTTTAATAATGTGTGTGTGTTTTCCGTGTCACGATTGCTCAGATGACTTTGTTCCTCTGGCATTTTCAAAATGTGTGGGATCTCTTTGCTTTGGTTTTTCTCGATATATTCAGGAAGTATGTGATAGCGTATTATATAATTTAACTTTTTTCTTGTTTTAGTTTCTTTAAAAATGGTACAACATAGGCAGTTTGCTGATTTTGTTTCATTTATATAGCCCCTCACCTTCCCCACCCCCCACTCCTACTTGGGGCTCAGGCCCAAGCCTCATACATGCTATGCACATGCTCTGCCCCTGAGCTATATTCCCCATCCCTGGAGCCTTTCTTAAAATACAGTTTGGAAGATGAAACTTAAAAAAAATAAAAAATGGGGGCATATATTTATAGTGTACTTTTTGTTTGTGCGTGCTATTAGAGATTGAACCCAGGGACACTTTACCACTATTTTATGTTCCATTCTTTTATTTTTTATTATTTTGTGTTATTTTATGACAGGGTCTCCCTAAATTTCTGAGGCTAGGTTCAAATTTGAAATCTTCCTAAGTTGGTCTGTTTCACTGTGCTGGCCAAGTAATCTAGGGAAAAAAATTGTATTCCTAAGTCTGAGAATATTGAAGAACTTTTTTACATAGATTTGTATCTAGATAAGAAGAGTATGAGTTCTACTTCGTTGTGTCCCCCCACTTTTATTTTATTATTATTATTTTTTTGTAGTTAGACAGCATTCCTTTATTTGTTTATTTTTTATGTGGTGCTGAGGATTGAACCCAGTGCCTCACACATGCTAGGCAAGTACTTTGCCAATGAGCTACAGCCCCAGCCCCTACTTTGGTTTGTTATTTTTAAAGTCTGAAAGAATTTTTGTTTTCCTCCTCAGAAAATTACTATGATACATACTGGTGACCCTTTATATCACTTTAAATTTTTTTTTTTTAGCTGTACATGGACACAATGTCTTTATTTTATTGCTTTGTATGTGGTGCTGAGGATCGAACCCAGGGCCTCACGCATGCGAGGCAAGCGCTCTACCGCTGAGCTACAGTCCCAGCCCATATCACTTTTTTTTTTTTAAATATTTTTTACTTGTCAATGAACCTTTATTTTTATGTGGTGCTGAGAATTGAACCCAGGGCCTCACGCATGCTAGGCAAGCGCTCTACCACTGAGCCACCACCCCAGCCCCTTATATCACATTTGTAAGAAAGTGTTTGATTCTCTTTTTTGTGTATGTTTGTGTGTGGGTGTTGAACCTAGGACCTTGAGTATGCTAGGCAGGTGCTGTATAACTGAGCTACATGCCCAACCCTCTTTTAACTTTTTTTATTTTGAGCCAAGCTCTTGCTAAGTTGCCCAGGCTGGCCTTGAACTTGTGATCTTCCTCCTTAGCCTCCTGAATAGCTAGGGTTACGTGTGTGCACTACCACACCATCCATTTTCTTTTTATAAAAGTTGTTGATGTGAATTCTACATTTATTGAGATAGTGTTTACATATCCCGAGGTACAGTGCAGGTTTAAAAATATGAGGATCAAAATGTGCTTAATGATTATTTCTTTTTTGAGGGGATAGGATGCTGGACATTGATTCCAAGGCCCCTGAGGTCTACCACTGAGCTATACTGCCAGCCCCCTCTTTTTTATGGTCTTGTTAAGACCTTAGTCTATTAATCCCAACTTTGAGATAAGTCAGTCATAATACCATAACTTATCCCCCAATTCACAGCTGAACACACCTTAATTTGGATTAAAATTTGCTTTGTTCATTATACATTCTGTCAGATGTGAATACTGTGGTTCCATTTTTCAGTGATGTTCATCAACCCAAGGCAGGCTAGGCAAGTGTTCTACCACTGAGAATAAACCTAGTCCCAAAGATTAGTCTTGTGGATAACTGTTAAGATATGTCCTAACTTATTTAAGTAGTTTAATGGGTAATGGGTGTGGTGGGGCATAACTGTAATCCCAGTGATTTGGAGGTTCTGAAGCAGGTTTGCAAATTTGAGGACAGCTATTGAGACCCTGTCTCATAAGGGCTGGGAATGTTGCTCAGTTGGAGAGTGCCCCTGGGTTCAATCCCTAGTACCAAAAAAAAAAGTATACTTGAGTGATCATTAGTAAGTGGTTGTTTCAAATATAGTTGGCACATTTAAAACTTAAACTCTCTTGAAAATGTTAGATGTGGGAAAGTTCAGAGGAAAGTCGAAACATTTATGCCTAAAATTGCACTACAGTAGCCTTTTCTTCCGCAATTGTATATGAAGTGTTACTTTTTTGCTCTTAATGCTTAATTTAATAATATTGCCACTTATGGTTTGTACCAGTAAATATATATTGAACATCAACTATGTACCAGAGGCTCTTCACAAACAAAAGAAAATACAGATAATTTGTATTCATCCAACCTGTTCTTTAGATTGGATGCAGGGCTGGGGATCTCGCTCAGTTGGCAGAGTGCTTGCCTCACATGCATAAGACCCTGGTTCAATCCCCAGCACCACAAAAATAAAAAAATAAAGCATCTTGTATTTGGATGTCTCTTGTCCAGTTGCCCTCTTTCCTTTACCCCTTTCTCCATTTCATGGAGTCTTGTCTGCCTCATCTTCCTATTTACACAACCCAAGAAGTTTTCTTATCATTTGAACAAATGGTGAAGAACTGCATTCACAACATGATCTGAACATGATTGGCTGGATTGCCTCTGACCAGTTAATTAAATATGGTTGATCTTAATTTGAGCTGTAGCATTTAATTCTTTGGATATTTTAATTTTTTTGTGGTGCTGAGGTTTGAACCAGGGGTACTTTATCACTGAACTGTGTCCCTAGTCCTTATTTTTTAGTTTTGAGACAGGGTCTTCCTAAGTTCCCAAGACTGCTTGAACTCTTGATATTTATGGTTTTGAAATGTTCTTAAAAATATTCAGAAATTGGTGGTCGTCAGTTTTAGATAGGCTTGGGTGCTATCTTTCCATCCTAACATTTGCCCCCTGGTTTTTCAGCAAGCAGTAATTACTGTATCTGTAGAGCTTTCCAATAACAATATGAGTGCCCATTTCTTTCCTACACATAGTCAATTGAAGAAGAGGCTATTGCATTGCATTAATGAGGGTTCCTGTATTCACCAAAGATCATATTTCACAAAAACACATTTCTTGAAAAGTGGAGGTTTTTTCTTATTGTCCTGTCACTGTTTGCCTTCATTCTTTGTTCCAGCTCTTAAGGCATGTTGCTTTAAGTTTGTCCCCCAGTCTTGACTGCCAAGAAGGAAATTCATACCCACTTTAACAAGGTGTGAAGCTTATCTTACAGTTGTTAATGCCTCACTGACCTTTTGGAAAGGCTCTAGTCACTGCTCATGTTAAGCAGTTTTTCTCCTCTAAGAGCTGATTAAGTTTATTATTTCTCATATGCTCTGTGCAGATGTTTGGGAGGCTGGTATGAGCAGCTGTGATCCAGCATCTATCAAAATTCCTAACTTCCTAGAGAAGTTTTCATTCTGGCATGAGGCCTGGCCTTAACACTAGGAATACCCTGTTGAAAGCATGCTGTGGCATTTATCATGCACATTCTGGTTTTCTACCTACCCTAGTTCACTAGCTGTCAGTAGAGATTGGCATATGGCAGAATCTGGGGCCTGGTACTTCCTGTTTTATTTTTCCCTGTGCAAATTGATGTGTTAATTTGCTGTTCCTCTCAGAAAATTCATATTTGATGTTGACTTAATCACCTTTCTGATCATTGCTATTTGTGTAAAACCTCATTTTGTATAATATTTCAATAAGTACAAATATAGTTCATTATTGCCACAAATCATGTCCAAAGTGGGGTTTTTTTTTGGTATGGAGGATTGAACTCAGGGGCCCTTGACCATTGAGCCACATCCCAGCCCTATTTTGTGTTTTTGTAGAGACGAGTCTCACTGAGTTGCTTAGTGCCTTGTCGTTGCTGAGGCTGGCTTTGAACTCATGATCCTCCTGTCTCGGCCTCCCAAGCCACTGGGATTACAGGCGTACACCATTGTTCCTGGCCTGAGTTACAACTTTTGTGGACTTTTGTCATCTCTGAAGTGTTCTGTTGCTATACTTGAAATCATACGGTGGATAACCTTTGAAATACATGCCCAATCACAGAACAACCTTCTAATTCTGAAGTGTCCTTCACGAATACCACTGAAAATAAGTGGAATTAGCAGTTTACGCCAAATTTGAGTCAGTGGTAAAATTGTTTTTACTATGAATTTACATTAGATGTGGATGTTATTTGATAGAAACACTAGCTAAATTGCAGGGCGTGGTGGTGCACACCTGGAATTCCAGCACTTGGGAGGCTGAGACAGGAGAATCTCGAGTTCAGAGCTAGTCTCAGCAATGGCGAGGCTCTAAGCAACTCAGACTCTGTCTCTAAATAATTTAAACACAAAATAGGGCTGAGGATGTGTGGCTCAGTGGTTGAGTACCCCTGGGTTCAATCCCCAGTACCAGAAAATAAATACATACATAAATAATAACAAATAATAAGTACTAGCCAAATCAACATGGCTATTGACGTTTGCCTTCTACCTTAATAAAATCAGGAGTTTAATTATGTATCTTTGGAGTATATACATATGTAACAAATGGGATTTTTTTCCTCTCCCAAAAGGATTTTATTTGGGTTTTAAACAAAATTACAGTGTCAAAAAATAAACTGTTGGGCTAGGGTTGTAGCTCAGTGGTGGTCCGCTTGCCTAGCATGCATGAGGCACTGGGTTCATTTGTCAGCACCACATAAAAATAAAGGTATTGTGTCCATCTACAACTAAAAATATTTTTTAAAAATTAATTGTTAAGGATTAAGAAGTTGTATAGTTTCAGGGGTGGGTACTGGAGATTGAACCCAGAGTTGCTTACCCACTGAGCCACATCCCCAGCCCTTTTTATGTTTTGTTTTATTTTGAGACAGGGTCTTGCTAAGTTGCCTTAGGGCCTCACTAAGTTGCTGAGACTGGCTTTGAACTCAGGATCCTTCTGCCTCAGCTTCCCGAATCACTGGGATTACAGGCATGCACCATCATACCTAGCTAAGAAGTTATATAATTTTGACTCCTCAAAATTACTGTGAACGAAGTATAAGCTGGTGGTTGTTATCATTAACATTTTGTGGCTATTTTGTAGGAAAAGAGGGTTAGTCTATCATTCTTTTAGTGCCAGCTACTTTTGTTGTGAAAGTGGCACTAAGCCTAAAAACACATTAACAGTTCTAACATATGCCATTTGTCTTTTAGGTTTTGGCTTGGTTTGAAGAAGGAGAAGAAACAATTACAGCCTTTGTAGAACCTTTTGTAATTCTACTTATATTAGTAGCCAATGCAATTGTGGGTGTGTGGCAGGTAAGCAAACACTACTGCAGTGCTGAGTTTTAGCAATTTAAGTCATTTTAAACTGCACTGATCTTTGTTACCTTTTTCCTAATATGTTGAGTAAAAGTCTGTAGAAAGTTTACATGATTTTTTGTTTAATGATAAATTTTAGATTTGTCATGGGTGTATGTTTTGCTTTTAAAACTGCTCATCCGGGGCTGGGATTGTAGCTCAGTGGTAGAGTGCTTGCCTCGCGTGCGTAAGGCTCTGGGTTCGATCCTCAGCACCACATAAAAATAAATAAATAGGGCTGGGGTAATGGCTCAGCGGTTGAGCGCTTGCCTCGCATACGTGAGGCACTGGGTTCGATCCTCAGCACCACATTATAAAGATATTGTGTTCATCTACAACTAAAACAAAATATTTTAAAAAATAAATAAATTAAATAAATAAATAAATAAATAAATATATTGTGTACATCTACAACTTAAAAAAAATTTTTTTTTAATAAATAAATAAAACTGCTCATCCTAGCCAGGCGCAGTGGCACAAGCCTGTAATCCCAGCACTGAGGGAGGCTGAGACAGGAGAATCATGAGTTCAAAGCCAGCCTCAGCAATGGCGAGGCACTAAGCAACTCAGTGAGACCCTGTCTCTACATGAAACACAAAATAGGGCTGGGGATGTGGCTCAGTGGTCGAGTACCCCTGAGTTCAATCCCCAGTACCAAAAAAAAAAGAGTAACATTCTTTAGTCTTTTCCATTTCTGTAGTGTCCTGGATGGTATGAGCAGTACTGAGTGACTTTTGCCTTCTAGAAGTAAATAAATTATAATGTTAGGTAGTATTGTGAAGTACCTGTCATTTCTGACCAACGTCATCAAAGAAGGTGGTGGTGGCAAGCAATTATGAACTATTACAGAGTCTTGTAGATGGAGGCTGGGGAGATGATTTCAGCAAAGGAGGAGAATGAGAAGGGTACCAGGTTTGTTTGAAGAATGACAGGCCTATTTGGATTTGAGTAGGAGATGTAAATGGAGCGGGATGGGGATTGTAAACTTTGTGGAACCAAGGGAAACCTTAGAAGTCCTATAAGTTATCCTTTTGTTTATAACAAGTTAGGTGTGTTTATATTTCTCCAAGTCTACGGTTTTAGGGTAACTGGTTTAAATATATGATTGTTTCCCTTTCACGTTCTCTATACTCTGTTTTTTGCGGGGGTTACTGGGGATTGAATTCAGGCACTCGACCACTGAGCCACATCCCCAGCCCTATTTTGTGTTTTATGTAGAGACAGGGTCTCACTGAGTTGCTTAGCGCCTCGCCATTGCTGAGGCTGGCTTTGAACTCATGATTCTCCTGTCTCAGCCTCCCTAAGTGCTGGGATTATAGGTATGCACCACTGTGCCCGCCTACATTCTCTATACTCTAAATATTCCTTTTGATAGTTTGAATTAAGTAGGGGAAGGATATGTTATTTAGGTGATTTTAATTGTCATCTTTGTCTTCAGGGTTTGAGATACGTAGTTTATCTAATTTCAATGGACTTTTATAGTTTTTGGTGGGAGCAAAATATAGTGCTTGTTGAACATTTTCTTAACCTTGAGCAATCCAGTTTTATTCTCCCTGACAAAACCTTACAAATGAGAAAGTAGGGCCTAGGTCTGTAACTCAGTGATAGAGCACTTGCCTAGCATGCGTGAGGCACTGGGTTTGATCCTCAGCGCCACATAAGTATAAACAAATAAAATAAAGGTATCAGAAATACAGTAACATTTATTTTAAAAAATGAGGAAGTAAAACTACATGATCCATAACTTTAGGGGTCTGGGCACAGTGGTACACACCTGTAACCCCAGCTATTCAGGAAGCTGAAGCAGGAAGATTGCAAGTTTGAGGCCAGCCTCAGCAACAGCGAGGTGCTGAGCAACTTAGTGAGACCCTGTCTCTAAATAAAATACAAAATAGGGCTGGGAATATACCTCAGTTGTTAAGTGCTCAGTCCCCCATGCCAAAAAAAAAAAGGGCTGGGGATGCAACTGGCTGGTAGAGGGCCCCTGGTTTCAGTCCCTAGTTGGGGTTTAGGAGAGGGCTTTGTTTCAGATTTGACTAACTGAATAGCAACAATATTCCAAATTTATTCTTCGCTCCAACATTAGTAACATTTGAATTTAAATTATAGTAGTTAAATTGATTATGATTAAATATTCTAATATTTCTGCTTATTGAAAGATGATGCAGGTGAATTTTTTTAATCATATTTGATGGGGTTGAGAGTAATTTTATCATAAATTCCCTAAATGTAAGGTCTCATAATTTTTCAGGGATATACACATTGTAAATGTGGCATACATGATTTTAGCTTTGAGTTTTATGTCATTTAGGTTTACATATTTACCACTATGATGATGAAATTCTAGCAGTTCATTGGTCTTTACCACTGAAATGATATTTCTTAGGATTTGTGATATAATTTAATTTTTTAAAATACTTTTTGTCATAGATGGACACAATACCTTTATTTTTATGTGGTGCTGAGATTTGAACCCAGTGCCTCACACATGCTAGGCAAGTGCTCTACCACTGAGCCCCAGCCCCAGCCCCATAGCTTAATTTTTAAAAATTCATTACTCACAGCATTTATAATGTGCTAAATTATAAGCACATTATCTAAGTATTTTACATAAAACTTAATTCTTACAACCCTTCCTTGAGGTAGTTGTTTTATAGGCAGTAAAACCTGTGTGTCGTATGATTTATTCACAATCACATACCTGTTAAATGGAACAGCCTGGATTGAACCTAGGCAACCTAACTTTGTTGTGCCATGTAGCCTTTCATGTGAGGCAGGGTTGATATAAATGGCATGGGTGCGTGTGGCTGGAGTTGAAGGCTGTGTTTAACAGTGTGCTTAGGGACAGCAGGTTCTGGAACCTCTTTTCCTCATTATAGTTTTTCCCCTTCTTGGGGTGTTTATCTTTTCATTTTTAATCCAAAATCATAAGTGCCATTATAAAATGATTGACTATCTTAAAGTATGAATTGTTTAATAACTTATTAGTGATTCTCCTCCCCTTTTTAGATTTAGATTAAAATTTTAATTTCTGCCCTAGAAATAATACTTGGAGTGGCAGGCAGGTGTTTATTACACTTTTCTTCTGTTTTCTTTTATTTAGGAAAGAAATGCTGAAAACGCAATCGAAGCCCTTAAGGAATATGAGCCTGAAATGGGCAAAGTGTATCGACAGGACAGAAAGAGTGTGCAGAGGATTAAAGCTAAAGACATAGTTCCTGGTGATATTGTAGAAATTGCTGGTGAGTCATTTATTGTTTTTTTCCTAGGTTGTATTTCTGAAAGTGGTCTTTTCTCAAGGCTGATAATTACTTTTAAAATAATTACTTTCATGTATCTGTGGTGTTACATTTTAGTGCCATCCAAACATTCTGTTCTTTTTTCTTACTTTTTCTGTAGTACTGGGGATTTAAACCAGGGGATCTACCAGTGGGCTACATCTGCAGTCCTTTTTATTTCTTATTTTGAGACAGGGACTTGCTAAATTGCTGAGGCTAGTCTTGAACTTGTGATCTTCCTGCCTCAGCCTCATGAGTCACTGGGATTATAGGCCCGAGCCCTGCAACATTTTGTTTTCTGTAAGATTATTTCAAAGTGTTTGGGCACCTCCCTTCATAATGTTGGTGAGGCATTTTTTTGAGACAGAGAATTAACATAGCGTTCCCCCAGATTCTCCTAATATTAGCATTGCTTCACAGGTGCTTTTTCAGTGTATATGTACACACTCTTCCCGCATTGTTTGAGAGTATATTACAGATGTGATGCCCGTTTACTCCCAACTACTTTAGTTTATAAAATGGATGTTCTCTTATCAACCTCAGTGCAATTATGGAAATTGGGAAAGTGACACAGTACTATCATCTGTAGACCTTGTTCAAAATTACCAACTGTTACTTTTTTAATAGCAAAAAAAAAAAGTGAGGTAGGGAATTAATAGGTCAGAATGGTAGATGGGTACAGTAGCACACACCTATAATCCCAGCTGCTCAGGAGCCTGAGGCAGGAGGATTGCAGATTTGAGGCCAGCCTTTGCAAATCAACAAGACCCTGTCTCAAAAAACACCCTGGGGATGTGGCTCAGTGATGGAGAGCTTGCCTAAAGTAACTGAGGCCTTGGGTTCAATCTCCAGTACCACCAGGCGGGGGTGGGGGAGTGGAGGGGGAGGAAATAGGTCGAAAGGAGGAACGTTAGACACAGGGAAGCTATTTTAGTAATTTAGGCAAGAAATAATGAGGGCAAGAGATAACTAGGGCAGTGGCCTTAAAAATAATGTAAGGTGTTAGGAGTTTATGAATGTTGGTTCTTCACCAGGTCTCAGCCCAAAATATTAACTAAATGTCCCTTTAGTATGGAAATGACTAGTGTAGCAGTCATGTGTAGTTTGAAAAGTGAGCCTCTGATTTAAATGGAAAGGAACAAGTTTGGATCACTGAATGGATGTGGAATCAAAGATGTTGGTAGGATTTCTTGTTGAGACGATTGGGACAAAATAACTGAGGAAGACAATGACAGGAAAATAGCTGTCACTCCATAAATAGCTGTGGTAGGTGGGTTGCAGGCATCCTTGCCTGTGTGTGGTACACGGTTGTTTGGCTTTGTTTGCCATTTCTCCAGCTTCATCTGGGAGTGCATTCTTAGCCTGTCAAGCTGAGAATATTTTAATATATTGCATCTACTATTTCACTACAGTCTGTATGAAGACTAGCCAGCTTATCTTCTGCCTTGGAGGTTTTGGTTTCTTTTCCTCTGAACACTGGTTCTTGCCAGTCTTTGCCATCTTGGTAGGGCATTCTAACCACCTCGTAGACTGAGAGAATCTTGGAGTCTTCTGAAGTCTTCCCTCTCTTATCCTCTGATTTGTCTCTGAAACCATTGGCTCTGCTGACCCCAGAACACATCCAAGTCCATGAATTCTGTCTCCTTGGTCATCACATCAGCTCCCACTGTGGCTGTCCTCTCTTAGGGAGGCTCTGGCTTCCCTTGTTGACTTCTTCCATTCTGTCCTCCACACAGCAGAGTGGTTTCTTAAAGGGCATGTCATCTGGTCATCTGCTAAAACCCTTAAGTAGCTTTCCCATTGCTCTTGAAATATAAAATTCTTTCTTTAACTTAATAGAACTTGTGTGTCCCTACTGCTGTGATTTCATCTTATGCAGCTTGTTTATGCTGCAGGCATACAGGCTTCTTCAGGACCACCAAATTTTCCTCACCTTTTGGAAAGTGTGGTAAATCCTACAGACTATTCATTTGCCCGATGCATCGGTCACATAGTGGAGAAGCTTTGGTTATAACCCTCATCTATCTGACACTTCTTACACATTGTTAATTCCATTTTTTGTATTGTAGCTTTTTATATGCATTTGATAGTTTAGGAAGGTCAGATAATGGTTGATCCATAGTGTGTGTGATCTGGGATTTCCAGTCTTCTACAATCTTTTAAAAATTTATTTAATTTCCTCTCTCCCCAACCCTCAGTACTAGGAATTGAGCCTGCAGGCACTCACAGCTGAGTTACACCTCAGCCCTTTTTTATTTTTTATTTTTATTTTTTAAAAAATATTTATTTTTTAGTTGTAGGCAGACAGAATATCTTTTTATTTTATTTTTATGTGGTGCTGAGGATCGAACCCAGTGCTTTACACATGCTAGGCGAGCACGCTACCACTGCGCCATAACCCCAGTCCCCTTTTTTTATTTTTTAAGACAGGGTCTTGCTAAGTTGCTGAGACTGATCTTAATGGGGAGTGTCACCTTGATGGTTGATACCTTCTCGCTGGGTGTCATGTTCTCTAAAATCAGAAGTAGAGGGTAGGTTTGCTTAATGTCAACGTGCTAATTATGCATCTTGCTTTGCAGAATGGATCTTTGCCATCTATGCATTTGGTCAGTAATAGGTGAACTTAAAATATATGGATACTGTGGTAACCTTGCAAATGTTTGATTTTTAACCATCAACCACTGCAGAAAAACACTGTTCACCTTTTGCAGTTGAGGAAAATGAGTCTTTGTGTCTTATTTTCTCTGCCTTCAACTAGTTAATTTGTTAGATGATATATAGCGTACTTGGTAAATGTATATATAGTGTGTGTTTCAGTCATTTCAATTACATACCCAGGTCACCATTTTTTTATATGGCTTTACTGAGACAATAGTCCATGTGTCATCAAATTTACTCTTTTAAAGTACACAGTTAAGGCCAGGCACTGTGATACACGCCTGTAATCCCAAAGGCTCAGGAGGCTAAGGCAGGAGGGTTGTGAGTTCAAAGCTAGACTCGGCAATAGCAAGGCGCTAAGGCCCGCTTAGTGAGACCCTGTCTCTAAATAAAATACAAAAACATAGAGCCGAGAGGTGGCTCAGTGTTTGAGTGCCCCTGAGTTCAATCCCTGGTACCCACCCCTCACCCTCCCCCCAAAAAAAAGTATACAATTGAGTGTGGTCACAGTGATGTAATCATCACTAATTCCAGAACATTTTCATCCTCAGATGAAGAAAACTCATCTGTTAGCAGTTATTCCCTCTATCGTCATCTTCCCAGTCCCTGCATGGTTTGCATTTTGGTAGATTTACTTTTTCTGGCTATTGCATATAATATATGGCTTTGATATTAAAATGTTCTTTCTTTGCTATTTAACCTAATAATTTAGTTCTTGGAAACTATAGAAGTGAACTTAATTCTGTTTTCCTTGTTAAAGTTCTGTTGTCACCAGGTGTGGTGACACACCTGTAATTATAGCTGCTTGCGAGCCTAAGGCAGGCAGTTTGAAATTTGAGGCCAGCATGGACAACTTAGCAAGACCCTGTCCCCCAAAAGAAAGCAAAGTCTTCCTAAACTGAAAGAATAAATGGCATAAATTGTGCTTTTAAACATAATAGTTGTATGCTTTTATTTAAACTATAAATTGGGCATGAAAAATTCATTATGTATTGGAACAATAGAAAATATTATAAATTGAAAATGTACTGACTTGTGTTCCTGATGTTTTCAGAAAAGAATAGACCTTTTTGTAGTCATTGTTTAGAATGTTAAGGGTCATTTCCTGTCTGTAAGTGGTAAAGTTCTTTTTTTTTTTTTAAATTTTAGTTGATGGATTTTTATTTTATTCATTTATTATTTATATGTGGTGCTGAGGCTCGAACCCAGTGCCTCATGCATGCTAGGCAAGTGCTCTACCACTGAGCTACAGCCCTGGCCCCAATGATAAAGTTCTTTTTGTCAACTATTGGAAGATATCTGGTAAAACGGTTCAGTTGAGTTTTTTGAAGACTAGGCTGGACTGGTTTTGTGGGGGGAGATGTGGAAAGCATTAAAGAAATTAAAGTTTAGATGTTGCTATACTAGTTGATAATCTTTCCAAGGAGAAATTGTCTACGTGTATATTACAAATGTTATGTGAACCCAGTTGTATCTAGAACACAGGATCCAAATAACATTGATTTGGCAAGTAAATATTTGGAGATAATGACCCACATATTCATCTTCTAAAGCCACGGTAGTTTTGCATTATCTTAGTGCCAGGAAAATAGTTCTCTAGATGGATGGAAACCAAAAGTAGTAAAATTGTGTATGATCTTTTTTAGAAGTGAACGTCAGTATTCTAAAACTTTGTTATTTGCTAGTATTATGAAAGTGAATCAAGTGACAGTGAAAAAAGTCCCAGTTTTAGCATTTGGGGGTTATTTTTTGATTTCTCAAGGGCATTGTTTTCTGGATTGTTTAAAACAAAACTTCGTGTATCTTGGAAACCTGGGGTTGATGGATAGCACAAGAACACATAAATATCCTCAGATGACTTCTGTCGTGTAGTATACTCTGGAGCGACTCCTGTTTTGATTACATAAGTGATAGGAATGACACAATCTTAAATAAAATTGCATTTGCTTTAGAGCTGTAAGAAATTTCTATTCCCTAAAGTAAAGATGAAATGTTGGGTTGTAGTGCCAACAATTTTAAAATATATTTGAGAATAATATAGTTCTTAACCTTGACTATAATACTTGAAGGTATATTTCACTTTGGATAGTAAACTTGCAATAATGAGATTTGGTAACCACATATGAAGTGGCTTTTCCAAGCAGTTGAGTAAAAGGCCAAGTTGTGAAATAGGTGACTCAGTTTATGTAAGAAAACCTAGATTATCTGAAATCTGCATGACATTGGACACAGCTGACTGACCCTTTTTTACAGAATCAGGTAATTATAGTGAACTCTTTAATAAGGGAGTGTTCTGGCTCTAAAATATATCTGATTCTGATAGTTTGATCATGGGGCTTGGGCTGAATTTGCTGTTGGGATTGGAGTAATCTAGCTTTGAGCATTCGGCAAATATTTAATCCACACCTGCTGAGCTCCCAGATGCTGTAGAGCAGAAGGCTTGACAAAGATTGATTTTGAAAGGGACCAGCTAGTAAATATTTGAGGCTTTTAGTCCCACATGTTCCGTATCCAGTCTGTTTGGCAAAATCTTTTTCTCTCTTTTAAAAATTACCCTTTAAAAATGTAAAAATGAGGACTTTTAAATGAAAGGTGAGGGTGAAGGGGGCAGATTTGGTTGCGCATGCCTGTAATCCCAGCAACACAGGAGGCTTAAGGGAGGAGGATCACACGTTTGAGGCCAGCCTTGGTAACTTAGTGAGACCTTGTTTCAAAATAAAAAATGTGTGGCTGGAAATATAGCATAGAGTGTAGAGTGCTTGCCTAGCATGTGTGAGGCCCTGGGTTTATACCTAACCCTTCAATGGGGAAAAAAATATGCCTTAAGATTTAGCCAGCAGTTTGGCATGCTTAGAGCAACACTTCTCTAACTTCAAATGCATAGAAAGCACCTAGGGATTTTGTTAAAATGTACATTTCAATTCTGTAGGTCTGAAATGGGTCCTAGTTATTCTGCATTTCTAAAAGGTCCCAGGTGGGATAACACTGATTATCAAAGCTCTAGAGCAATCCTTGATCATTTTTAGATCACTTCTAGTTCTTTTGAGAATTAATGAACTCTGTGGACTCTCAAAGTTACACAATCTAAAAATCTTACACTTACAATTTCAGGAAGTTTATTTGTTCTCTTCCCTAGAAGTCTGCTCCAAGATGTTACTTGGTTTTATAATTAGGATCTGATTTAAGCAGTTTACATAGTGTTGATAAGGCATTGTCACAATGAACAGTTTTGTTCTTAAAATGGTAGCAGAAGCAGAAGCGAAGAGGTATGGCCAGAGAAGGTGTTGGGCATACTTTCTTGTTGGTTCCCCCCTTGTGTGGAGTTATGGTAAGGGTGGGAGAACAAGGGCTCTTTAGAGATTCAGGTTGAGAGTTCTATATCCAGATAACTGTGTAAGTAATTATGTTACTTTTTGTGAATCCTGGAAGCTACATCTGTTTTTTGTTGTTGTTCTTGTTTTGTTTTGTTTTTAGTTATAGATGGACACAATGTTTTTATTTTATTGCTTTGTATGTGGTGCTGAGGATTGAACCCAGGGCCTCAGGCATGCGCATGGGAGGCAAGCACTCTACAGCTGAGCTACAATCCCAGCCCTACATCTGTTTTAAAACAGATGTAATTCTTCATCTTAAGAACTTGTATAAAGCACAATAGCAGGAGCTGGGATTGTAGCTCGGTGGTAGAGCGCTTGCCTCGCATGCGTGAGGCACCGAGTTCGATCCTCAGCACCACATAAAAATAAATAAATAAAGATATTGTGTCCAACTACAACTAAAAAAAATATTTTAAAAAAAAAGCACAATAGCAAAATAGCCTAAAACAAAAAAGTCAATACAGATATTTAGAAGTAGAGAGTTTTGAGACCTAAGGTCCTTCGGCACTATTGGGATATTAAAAACTCAGAAATGAGGCACTCTGGGAGGTCTCTCCAGCCATCAGACCATAATGGACCAGTTGATCTTGAAACCTGACCTGATTTCATGGGGCTGGCATTTCCTGATTTCCTGTAATCACCTCCTCTCCCTTCCCATGACTCAGTGGTAGTCATAGTACCAGTAAATGTCAGCCTTTCCATTCTTGCCACTGAGATTAGGATTTTGTAAAAAGTAGAAGACTACATGGTATGGGGTTGAGTTTTCCCAAGTTTAATTGAAGACAGTCACTTTTGAAAAGTAAGCAGAGTGCTCAGCATTGCCAGAGCTGGGACCATTACAAGGTTGAGAGTTTGCAGGGGATGGCAGGGATATGAATTTGGTGGGAATCATAGCCATTTATCGGGAATTCTTCTGTGACTGTCCTCCAGAATAAAGTGTTTGCACAAAGTATTTGCCATGTAGCATTGTAATAAAAAAGAGTTAGAAACACTAGATGGCCTTGAAAATGGAGGCTAATTTGAGCCTATAGTGTGATTGTACAATACTAGGCCCTTGAAAAGTGCCTCACTAATAAACTGAGAATGGAGATAATAGCATGTTTCTTGTGAGCAGTTGAGAGGTTGAAAAGTAATGATCTGTGCAGCCTTTATACCAGGTACTTGGTATAGAAGCAGCGTTCTCTAAGATTATTGTCGTGTAGCCAGAAAGAAAGGATAAGGCAGATCTGTATGTACTAATGTAAAGTGGGGTCTTGTATTCATAAGTGTTATGCATAAAGAATGATAGCTGGGTGCTGTGGCACACACCTGTGATCCCAGCAGCTTGGGAGGCTGAGGCAGGAAGATCACATGTTCAAAGGCAGCCTTAGAACTTCACAAGATCTTGTCTCCAAAAAAGCTGGGGATGTGGCTCAGTGGTTAAGTATCCCTGGGTTCCATTCCCAGGACCACAAAGAAGAGTGATCTAGAAGGTAACTACTGTTACTAGTGATGTGTATTTGTTGAATAAGGGGAAAGATAAGAAATGGTTTTCACCTTTTTAAAAGCATGTTTTAATTTTGTAGTTTAAAAAAAGTTCATATTGGGAGGTATGCCAGATACTGTATACTCTAGCCTTGGGTGGCCCTTGCTGCCTCTTATTCCTCTAGTAATTGGGAACTTGCCTGCATAGAACCAGCCAAGCCATTTTTAAAATCAGTTTTATTTTAAAATATTCCTTATGACTTAATAAAATGTACCTGTTTTTTGTTTTTAGTCTCACTGTAGAACTTAACTGTTAAGTATTATTAAACCTCATTTAACCCAGCTAGGTCCCAGATCTCTTTGGACCCTGACTTTTCATTGTGGATGTGTGACATTCTTCAACTTGATAGACGTCTCTTGATGTTTGTATATTAAAGGAAATGTGTGCTGCAAACATTTTGTTTGACGGGTATTTTACTTGGCACTCACTGTGTGTTGGGTACCTTGCTAAGAATTAGGAAATCAGTGGTGGCCCAGAAACTGCCTTCGTGGAGCTTTTGGTTTTGTGGGATAGGGAGGTACATCAGAACATAGTGTGAGTATTAGGAAGGAATGCTCTTGGTGGCCCATCCTAAGGGATACCAGCCTAATCTGAGTTAAAGGAAAGCATTGCTCTTAGGGGAGGAAAGAGAGGGCATGTGAGTACCCAGAAAGCACCATGAGGAACTGAAGACCATTGTGTTTGAAGTTCAGAGAAAAGAATGGTGAGGGGTAGACAGCAGTTGGTCATGTAAACTGGTTGGGAGACTAACCTGTATCTCACTTCTAGTAAGAAGAAGCACTCAAAACACAAGGCAGTGGTTTCAATATTGGCTCTTTTGGTTTTGGTATGGGGTATTAAACCCCAGGGGTGCTTTATCACTGAGCTACATCCCCAGCCTTTTTTATTACTTTGAGACAGGTTCTAAGTTACTTAAGGCCTCACTAAATTGTTGAGAGGCTGGCCTCGAGTTTGTGATCCTCCTGCCTCAGCCTTCCCAGTTGCTGGAATTACAGGAGAGTGATACTGCGCCTGGCCACATTGTCACTTTTAAAAAGAGAGTACTGGGCCGGGGTTGTGGCTCAGTGGTAGAGTACTTGCCTAGCATGTGTGAGGCACTGAGTTTGATTCTTAGCACCACAAATGAATGAATGAGTGAATGTCCAACAACTAAAATATATAAAAATATATATATACATACATATATATATATACACATATATATATATTAAAAAGAATAGAGAGGGGCTGAGGCTATGACTCAGCGGTTGAGCTCTTTCCTCGCATACGTGAGGCACTGGGTTTGATCCTCAGCACCACATAAAATAAATAAAGATATTGTGTTCATCTACAACAAAACAAAATATTTAAAAAAAAAAAAATAGAGAATACTACCCCCCAAAATGAGATTGGGGCAAATGTGGTATATACTGTGGTGCTGTGTAATGTTCTTCCTGTTCACTTGAGGCCTAGAAGTAGTTCTGAGTAATAAGCAAGTAGTGAAAATGTTTGTGTCACAGTTAAATGTTTAAGGATAATTATGTTACAACTTGCTTTTCCTAGAGCCATTTAAACTTAAAAATAATGGTGGAGGGAAGGATTGGGGTTCAGTAGTAGAGCGCTTGTCTAGGATGTGCAAAGCTCTGGGTTCAGTCCCCAGCCCCACCTGAAAAAAAGCGGCATTTAGGAAACAATTTCTGATCTTACATATTTTTTTTTAAGAAAAGATTTGAATAAACCAGGCGCAGTGGCACACGCCTGCAATCCTAGCACTTTGAGAGGCTGAGACAGGAGAATCATGAGTTCAGAGCCAGCCTCAACAACGGTGAGGCGCTAAGCAACTTAGTGAGACCCTGTCTTTAAATAAAACACAAACTAGGGCTGGGGATGTGACTCAGTGGTCGAGTGCCCCTGAGTTCAATCCTCGGTACCAAAAAAAAAGATTTGAATAATTCTCTGGAATTTTTCGCTGTAAATTATACATAAATAATTGATAAAGATTTTTGAGTGCTACTGATTTTAAACATTGGTATTTATATTTTACATAAGTGATGCATATAGCATTTCTCATGGCTTATTGAATAGTCATTGTAAAAACACCTTGCATTCAGTTCTAAAATGTGACAAAGTAATAATTTCCTTTAAGCAACTCATACTCTTTGTAACCCTAACCTAAAGTGTACTCTGAAGATTTTCGTTCAAAGTGAAAGTCTTTATTATATTGGCAGAGAAAAGAAGTATGAACTGAGGAAGCAAGACAGCTGAATTTAAAAAGTGTCAGATGTTAAAGGAAGGTAGTTTAATAACAGATATTCTTTTTATTATATCTCTTTCAACCCAAAGAGACAGAAAAACAATTTTGGAGGAAAAACTTGCATAGCCTTCTTTTGGCAAGAGTAAAAATTTTCCACTACCATTTGCCCTGAGGGCATTGACATGTCCCATCAGGGAAGTATTACTGGATGTGATCATCAGAACAGTTCTGCCTGCTCCTCAGGCACAAACCCTCTGTCTGAAATTCACAGAACAAAAGGAAATTACTGTCTTTGAAAAGTATTCCTCGGGTCCTTCCTTCGTGGATCTAAATAGACTTACCAACAGAAAGGGTGAAGCAGAGTCACACAGCACAGTTAACCAAGGTGTTAGATTAGTTGAGCAGAAAACCTGTTTAGGTTCATGCTGCTTTGGTATCTTTCCACAACGAGGTCAGCTTCTAATGGAAACAGCAATCTATAATTTTAAAGTAGCCATTGCCCAAGTTCTGGGAAGTCAGATCTTCTAAGAGTAGAGCTAATGTCCTAGTACAGTAGAAGCACACAGTAGAAGCTGTTCTAAACAAGCCCTTTACGGAATCTCTGATCCTGTGGTTGTGAGCTTTTTCCTGGTATTAATTTTTTTAGTGATTTTTAGAAAAGTTTAAAATATGTGAAGTACTAGGTCCCACTCCAAATGCATTGAACTGTGTACTCTTGAAAAGGGAGTCTTAGCCAGGTACGGTGGTGCATGCCTGTGATCCCAGCAGCTCAGGAGGCTGAGGCAGGAGGATTGTGAGTTCAAAGCCAGCATCAGCAACTTAGTGAGGCCCTAAGCAATTCAGCTATTCATTAAGACCCTGTCTCTAAAAATTTAAAAAAAAAAAAAAATTGGGTGGCAGCGAGTCCGAGGGCTCAGTTGGTAGAGTGCTTGCCTGGCATACCCAAGTTCCCTGGGTTCAACCTCCAGCTCCAGCAAAAAAAGAAGAGAGGCCTAAGGATCTGTAATTTATCAAAGGTCCCTCATCAACTTTTTGGTGGTACTGAAGGTTAAACCCAGGGATGTTCCACCACTGAGCCACATGACATCCCCAGCCTTGTTTGGGTGGGTGGGTGGGTACCAGGGATTGAACTCAGGGGCACACGACCACTGAGCAACATCCTCGGCTCTATTTTGTATTTTATTTAGAGACAGGGTCTCACCGAGTTGTTTAGCACCTAGCTGTTCCTGAGGCTGGCTTTAAACTCTTGATCCTTCTGTCTCAGCCTCCCAAGCCGCAGTGATTATGGGTGTACACCACTGTGCCCAGTTTTTTTGTTATTTATTTTTGTTTTTTAAAAGAGAGAATTTTGCTAATTTGCCAAGGCTGACCTTGAACTTAAGATCATTCTGCCTGGGGCTAGGGTTGTGGCCCAGTGGTAGAGTGCTCTCTTGGCATGTGTGAGACACTGGATTCAGTCCTCAGCACCACATAAAATAAAGGTATCATGTCTACCTACAACTAAAAAAAAAAAAAATTCTTTTTAAAAATCCTACCTTAGACTCTTGAGTACTTGGATTACAGGTGTGTGCCACTGAGCCCAGCCTCCCATTAAGTTTCATTTCCTAAGTTTAATTGCCTTTTGTGGGGTAAGTACTGGGGATTTAATAACCCAGGGGCACTTTACCACTGAACCACATCTTCAACGCTCTTTTTAAATTTTGAGACAGGGTCTTACTAAGTTGCTGAGGGTACTCTCAAACTTGCGGTCTTACTTCAGCCTCCTGAATCTCTGGGAGTAAGGCCTGCACCACACCCAGTTTAATTGCCTTCTAATTAGAATGGCAGTTGTGAGATGGAAAAAAGATTGAGAAGAATTGAAGATGAATTTTTAAGGGTTTTCCCCAACATTTGTTTTTTTTTGTTTTTTTTTATTATTATTATTTTTTTTATTGCTTTGTATGTGGTGCTGAGGATCGAACCCAGGGCCTCACGCATGCAAGGCAAGCGCTCTACCACTGAGCTACAATCCCAGCGCCCAACATTTGTTCTTTTAACATTTGAGTCATTCATTTCTCAATATTGGGTCAATAGTTAAATGTGTATCAATATACTTTGTGTACAGTGAAGCTTTATATATTTAGCCCAACCTTTAGAGGAAGAAAAGTTGGTTTATTTATAATGTCAATGTATTTTTCATGCAGCAAATACGTAGTATCGATCCCACCCTAATAGATAATATATGTTAACTGTATTACCCTGGAAATTTAACTTTGGTATTTATTGCCTCAAAAAATGTTTTGTTTTGCGTCAAAACCTCTGGTCTTCTACTGAAATTCAGCAAAACAAGCCAAGCACTTGGCTTTGCATCCTCTTATAGTTGGCCCTCAGTTTGCACACTAGCTTTGCTCGTCTTAAATGTGTGAGGTATATGGAATTTTTTTGTCATTCTTTTGTTTTGGTGCTGGGCATGGAACCTAGGATCTCATACATGCTACACAAGCACTCTACCACTGAGCCACATCACCAGCTCTGTGGAATTTTAAAAATAGAATTACTATATATGTCTATTAGTGATAGGGCAGGAGTATGACAATGTTTATAGAATGTGAAGACCTCTGTACTGTATTGGACAGAAGTCTTTTCCTAGAAGATCATGCCATAAATCATCTCAGATGTCAAAGAATACTTGAAAATTTTCCCTTTAGGATCTTCTTTTTTTTTTTTTTTTTTAATATTTTTGTAGTTGTTGATGGATCTTTATTTATTTATTTTTATTTATTATTTATATGTGGTGCTGAGGATCGAACCCAGTGCCTCACGCATGGTAGGCAAGCGCTCTACCACTGAGCTACCACCCCAGCCCTCCCTTTAGGATCTTAATACTTAGCATTGAACTTGTACTCATTTTGCACTGTTCAAGGCATGTGGAATCAGGTTAATTATAACATACAGAAATAATACAGTAAAATTTTAATTTGATTAAAATTTTTATCTTGATATAAGGTGTTTCGGCTGTTGTAGGTCACTGAAGTTTAAAATACGGCTGCTTTATTTCTTTATCCATTAGATGTGCGCCCTTCAGATAGCATGAAAAGAACTATCAGAATGAAAGTTTCTGGTTAATTCATTTGGAATATTGCTCTTCATTGCATAAGCATTTCCAGCAGGAATTTCACCTTAACATATGTGTCCCTACAGTCAAATGCTAGGATGATCTTTGCCTCTTGAGATTTATGTATTGACAAACTCTTTCTGTGCCATTTTGTAATCACATTGCCTACTTAAGGAAGGTTGTTTCATGTACTAAAGTTAAAAAAGCAAATCACATTCTTAAAACTCCGAAGTGTAAATTTGAAACTAAATTGCAGGCTTAACAAGTTCACTGTTTACTTTTTATTTTTTCCTTCAAAATTTACTTCTTGAGCAGGGTGGCTATTTTGTCATTTTACATATAACCAGTGACAGTAATAATTTGATATATAGAATAAGTCTGGAAAAATGATGTTTTGACTTTAGAATAAATTCTCCCTAGAATTATAAATGATATTTTAATTTTTAGTTCTACAGTAATACTTATAAAACCATATTGGTTTCAGAAAGTCATGGAAAGCTGTTCTGCACTTTTGGGATGGTGGTACTAGGGATGGAGTCCTAGTACCTAGCGCCTGTATCTACCTGCACTCTACCACTGAGCTGCACTCCCAGCCCCTACACTCTACCACCCGCCTCTGCCAACTTGCTGGGGATGGAACCCAGGGCGCTCCATCAGAGCTGCGTCCCCAGCCCTTATTTTTTATCTTGAGACAAAATCTTGCCCAGTTGCCAAAGTTGGCCTAGAACTTGAGATCCTCCAGCCTCCTGGGATTAAGATGTGGGCCCTTTAAGAGTTATTAAAGGAGGGCTAGGGATATAGCTCGGTTGGTAGGGTGCTTTCCTTGCATGCACAGGTCCCTGGGTTCTAATCTTCACTGCACCACCACCCAAAAAAATAAAAGATCTTTTTCAGGTTATGCAAGAGATTTATTCATTTGTGGTAATTGACTCTTCAAAAGGTACCAGAGCAAATGAGGTGAAAAGTCTCCTTCCACCCAGGCTCCAGTGTTTCCAGTTTGTTAATACCTTCCCAGAGTTATTTTCTTATGCTGCTGGCAGCCCCATACACACCACTCACATCTAAGATATGCTGAATGTACAATGTATCTTATAGGAAAGTTTGCACTTTATTGTTACGTAGAGTCTGTTACCAAAAGTCTGTGCTGCGAATTTAAGGCATGATGTATGAGCAGTGTCAGTAGGGTAAATTCCTTGTAGAAGAATTGGGAGCCAAATGCAAAATAAGGGCTGGGGACGCAGCTCTGATAGAGCGCCCTGGGTTCCATCCCCAGCAAATTGGCAGAGGCCGGTGGTGGAGTGCGGGGGCTGAGAGTGCAGCTCAGTGGTAGATTATAGGCATGGGTGGTGGTGCATGCCTATAATCCCAGCTACTCAGGAAGCTGAGGAGGATCACCCTGTCTCAAAATAGAAAAAGGACTGGGGATACGGATCTGTGGTGGCTTCTCCTTAGGTTCAGTCCCTATTTTAGGAGAGGGATGGAGTGGGGTAAAAATATTGTGCTTTGCCATTTCGGTACATATTGCCAGTTTGCCCACCAAATTTTGCAGCAGTTTTTACCTTCCTCCTTACCCAGTAGCATATATACAGGGTGATCACAAAGTCTGGAAGGGAACTGTAAATACCAAATGTGCCTGTTAATATTACATGAGCATTTCCCACATTAACAGTTTTTATTAGATTCATAGTTAAAAAGTAATGTCTCTGGCTGAGTGTGGTTGCGCATGCCTGTAATCCTAGCACTTGGGAGGCTGAGACAGGAGAATGGCAAGGCACTAACTCAGTGAGACCCTGTCTGTACATAAAACACAAAAAATAGGGCTGGGGATGTGGCTCAGTGGTCTAGTACCCCCGAGTTCAGTGCCTGGTACCAAAAAAAAAAAAAAGTATCTCTGTACAGATTCATTTTTAAATTTTTTTTGTGGTTGTAGATGGACAGAATGCCTTTATTTGTTTATGTGGTGCTAAGGTTTAGAACCCAGACACTCTACCACTGAGCTACAGCCCCATCCCCGTACAGATTTATTTTTGAATTGTCTTGTGTAAGGTTAATTAAGCATTTTTTTGGAGAACCATCTGTTTCCTGTTCATAATAATGTAACTGTTCTAATGAAATGATTCACAACATGTGCAACCTCATGCCTCTAGCTGTGCCTTGATAGGTAGGTAGATATAGGAAGCCTAAGAAAATACATTACTTATTACACAGTGAAAGTGTGGCGGCCTCTCCAAGCATGTAAGTGGCCAAACTTTTTTTTTTTTGTACTGGAGATTGAATCCAGGGGCGCTTTACCACTGAACTACATCGCCTGCCCTCCTCGCCTTTTTTTTTTTTTTTTTTTTTTTTTTAAACTAGGTCTCACTGAGTTCCTTAGCACCTCTCTTAAGTTTCTGAGACTGGCTTTGAACTTGCAGTCCTCCTGAGTCACTGGAATTGCAGGCAGGCACCACCACACCTAGCTAGCCAAACTTTTTGAATAACGTGTACTCACCAAGTATCATTGGCTTATTTCCTGTGTAATTCAAACCTTGTATCCATCTAGCGATGTTCTACCACTGAGCTGCATCTCTAACCCTTATTATTTATTTTAAGATGGGGTCTTGCTAAGTTGCCCAGGCTGACTTTAAACTTTGATTCTCCTGCCTCAGCTTCAGAGTACTACTGTCCGTTTTTATGAACTTGAAATAGGTTGATCATCTTGTTTATTTTAATGACTTTTGTATATTGCACCATATACAGACTATTTTCTTTAAAAATGATGTTTGAGGGGCTGGGATTGTAGCTCAGTGGTAGAGCGCTTGCCTCACATGCATGAAGCACTGAGTTCAATCCTCAGCACCACGTAAAACTAAATAAATAAAGATATTGCATCCATCTACAACCAAAAAATATTTAAAAAAATAAAAATAAAGATATTGTGTCCATCTACAACTAAAAATATATATATAAAATAATTTTTAAAATGATGTTTGATTTGGAGACATTATAATATGGTTATAATGACAACTTATAACATGATTGTAAAACTTGCTCACTTTAGCTGTTTCTTTCCCATTAGTTGGTGACAAAGTTCCTGCAGATATAAGATTAACTTCCATCAAATCTACAACTCTGAGAGTTGACCAGTCCATTCTCACTGGTAAGTATTAGCATATTGGAAAGTCACTGACATTGTTGAATCCTCTCTCATTTCCCATGCTCACAGAGTCAGCTCTTGCCCATTGTCCCTTTATTATATTCCACCCTGATCCTTTCTTCAATATTTGTATTCTTAGTGCTTTAACAATTTCTTTGCCAATGTGGGTTGAGAAGCTTGATTTTAAAACAAACTTGACTTTTACCTCATGAGGCCCCTGTTTATTTTTTTAATTAAAAAAAAAAGTTTTGGTTTCAAAATAAAACAGTTTTACTTTTTAAAAAAGTTTACAAATTCCTCATTAGTCGAAGGTAATAATCTGAGATGTTAAAGTGTTATTTCCCTATTTTGTGGAAAATGACTTACTCATCCAGTGCTGAGATGTTTTTTCCCACTGGAGTAGTACTAATCTTGCATCTAACATACTTTGTAATAAGTAAAAGTACGATTAATAACTGTGAGCCCAAAAAGGCAGCTATTTAGCTACCTGGAGTTTGCATTCCTAGGTTTGTGGGGTTTTTTGGTTTTTTTTTTTCCAACATTTTCCTTTCTTTGTGTGGTAATAGCACAATCTAGGGTGGAGGGTTCCAACTAACTGGAAGTAAGGTTGTCAAAAGATTAACTCTGAAAACAATGCTAACCTGAATTAAATAGCTAGTAAATATAAAATCTAAAGGCTATCAAGGTTTATCTGATTATCAGTTTTTAAAAGCAACTAATGTCATAGATAGGCTCTTTTTATTTTTAATATAAATAGCTTATCTAACTCCCGGTAGCAGCAACAAGCTGCAAGCCATTTAAGCCATAAAATGTTGAAATGATCGGGTTGCAGTCATGGAACTCTGAGGGTGGGCCTCCCTTAACAGTTGCTGTTTTAAAATACTTCGCAGTGTCTTGAAAGTCCTTGTTAAACAATTGTACTATAGTTTTAGGCCAAATGAGGAATCATATTTTTTGTCAGATTAGTAATAGTGTATAGAGTGGTAAGTTAATTCTACTGGTTATTCCAGAAAATAAATATAATTGGGATTTTATTTCAAAATTAAGCTCTTTTATTTTGAAATTAAACTTACATTACCTTTACATTTTTTATTCTGGAATTTTCATTTCTAAATTACCCTAGTTTGCCACCACTCCCTTTTTGGTACTGGGGATTGAACTCAGGGGTACTCGACCACCGAGCCACATCCCCAGCCCTATTTTGTGTTTTGTGTAGAGACAGGGTCTCACTGAGTTGCTTAACGCCTCACCATTGCTGAGGCTGGCTTTGAACTCATGATTCTCCTGTCTCAGCCTCCCTAAGTGCTGGGATGACAGACGTGTGCCACTGAGTTTGGTTCTAGTTTGCCCCTTTTTTTTTTTTTTTTTTTTTTAAGATTTTTTTTTTTTTTTAGTTGTTGATGGACACAATGTCTTTATTTTATTGCTCTGTATGTGGTGCTGAGGATCGAACCCAGGGCCTCACGCATGCGAGGCAAGCGCTCTACCGCTGAGCCACAATCCCAGCCCCTAGTTTGCCCTTTTTTAATGAATTGGGCCTTATGTTTCTTTTCTCATATTGACAATATCCCCAAAATAGTAATTGGTTGGCATAGATGAGGATTCCCAGGTTCTGAGGGTGGCTTACATAAAGCTAACTGTATCTTCTGTCTCACAACCTGTTTAGGTGAGTCTGTTTCAGTTATTAAGCACACTGATCCTGTCCCTGACCCACGGGCTGTCAACCAAGATAAAAAGAACATGCTATTTTCTGTGAGTACCCTATCATATTCCTGGATGGGGGGGAGAGAGGCAAGGAGGGTTGGTGGTATTGCAGATTGAACCCAGCACCTCACACATGCTAAGCATCCACTGTGCCATAGAGCTACACCTTTGGCCCTCTTTTTTTTTTTTTTTTTTGTACTGGGGATTGAATCACTGAGACACATCCCTATCCCTTTTTTTTTTGAGACAGAGTCTCACTGAGTTGCTTAGGACCTCACTAAATTGCCTAGGCTGGCCTCAAACATACTTTTATTTGGAGACATACTTGGACTTTTAAAATAAAGATGTTGTTTTTCACTGGCTACCTTCAATGGTCAGACTTTAGAAAGTATTGGGTATTATTCCAAAGGATAATTACACTCTTATGGTTAGTCTCAGCTGTCAGAAAGCATCAATAATAGTGTCTCGGGTATACTCAGTGGCAGAGCACATGCTTTGCATGTGAGAGGCCCAGAGTGCAATCTATCACCAAAAAAGAAAAAAAAGTCCAACAATAACATCCAGTGGTGGAATATGTGACTTAGCTGTCTTTTGTTTTGATTGGCAAGTTTTGAGAGAAGAAAAAAAAGGTCAAATGTGGTAAAACTCTATAAACATAATTGAAAAAGTAGTTCAGTTTGGAAAAGCCTTAGCCTACAGAGAGTGTTTTCAGAATGGTGTGGGGTGCTGCTGCTGCTGTTCTGTCTGGCTCATGAAGAGAAGGTGTGTATTTGCAGAAAGTACAAACAGGCAAACCTTTCAGTCTAGGTGAAAGGTAGGTGGATGTTAATTGTACTATTTACATTTTCTCTTGGTTTGAAAAATTCTTAAATACCACTGAAATGGGATTTTGGTTGTGGAATCTAGAATGATACTTCAAATGATGGGATTTTTTGTGTTAATAAGAGAGCTTAGCAAATGTAAGTAAAATATGAGTTACAGTCAAAGTAAGCCACATCATTCCAGTGCTTGGAATTAAAGTGGAATAGGGAGAGGATACTCATACTTGGATTAACTTCTGAATTCTGGTGCTTAAGTAGAGCTGTGCCAGATGCCCTGTGGGACTGGTTGCCCTTATCATAGCTGACAGAAGTAGGGGAGGCTGAGCTGTTGGAGCTGGAGATGAAGGCTGCATAGGGCTAAGAGTCATGGGGAGTTTGAAAAACCGGGCACACAGAATGGTGGGAGTGCTGCTAAGTCCAAGGCTGGTCTGCAAGCCAGGCTTGTTGTGAGCAGAGACCCAGTGGGTCTGCACAAGGCTGCTCTGCGTTAAGTAGGCACTGCCTGGAATCCAGGCCAGGTTTGGGGAAGGACGTTGGTGCCTGCATGAGGCATTGCTCACTCGCAGCTGGGAAGGCCCAGTAGAATATGGTGAGAGAATCTGGGTGTCCTGGTCAAAATCCAGGATCTGGGTTAACTGATCAGTATTTAAGTTGGAGTGTGACCAGTTCTCAACTTCTCCCTAGGGTACAAATATTGCTGCCGGGAAAGCCATGGGAGTGGTAGTAGCAACTGGAGTCAACACTGAAATTGGCAAAATCCGGGATGAAATGGTTGCAACAGAACAGGAAAGAACACCTCTTCAGCAGAAACTGGATGAGTTTGGGGAACAGCTTTCCAAAGTCATCTCCCTTATTTGCATTGCAGTCTGGATCATAAATATTGGGCACTTCAATGACCCAGTTCACGGGGGCTCCTGGATCAGAGGTGCTATCTACTACTTTAAGATTGCAGTGGCCCTGGCTGTCGCAGCCATCCCTGAAGGTCTGCCTGCTGTCATCACCACCTGTCTGGCTCTTGGAACTCGCAGAATGGCAAAGAAGAATGCCATTGTCCGAAGCCTCCCTTCTGTGGAAACTCTTGGTTGTACTTCTGTTATCTGCTCCGACAAGACTGGTACACTCACAACAAACCAGATGTCAGTCTGCAGGGTAAGGACGTCCTTTAAGACTTTCCTGTGGTGGTTCTGTGCTCACCCTGGCAACATACCTCATGCCATCAGAGCCTTTGCTTTCTAGTTTCTACCATTCTGTGGGTTGTATGTAAGGTCTAAGCCCAACCTTTAGATGCTTGGGAGGAATTGAAACTGTCTCATGAAATATGGGATATCTATGAAACTGCTAACTTCTGTGGAGATGATGGAGACTTTGTTTCTCCATCCTCTGCCTCTTGGCATCTGTATATTAACAGACACGTAGAGGAAGCTGCTAGTTAATCTGCCACCTGAAGTCCTGATGGCCGTTTCCATAGCATGTTAAGTGAAGCATGCTTTCTTCCTGAGCAGTAAATAATTGCTTTATGACTTACTTCATTTCATAGGCTCGTCCTTCCTCTCTTATATTGTTTGATCATAATTAGGGGTAAGATAAGAAACCACTTAAACGTGCCCTTATTGAAAAATAAGAACCGAAGAAATAAAATAACTTGGTACAAGTGTTTTTCTAAAGGTATACATGACCCATACAAATGTAAACTCTACGCATGTTAAAGTTTCTGTTAGGCTAATTAATTAGCGGGAAATCAGTAAAAAAAAGTTCTGTAAGGTCCAGACCCAGGTTTAGAATTGATGGTCAGGTTTTAAAGAGCTTCTAAGTTTTCCTTGGGTCTCCCTATGTAGTTTTAGTTCTTTTTTTTTTTTTTATTTTTATTTTTTTTAGTTATAGATGGACACAATGTCTTTATTTTATTGCTTTGTATGTGGTGCCAAGGATCGAACCCAGGGCCTCACGCATGCGAGGCAAGCGCTCTACCGCTGAGCTACAATCCCAGCCCCTAGTTTTAGTTCTTTATTCTTAGAACTAAGATTTTAGTTTTCCCTAGATAATTGTTTAAATTTAGTCCTGAAACTTTAATTCCTCATAGTAGTTGTCACATCCGTGAAAGAAACTAATGTATGAACTTATAATCTTTTAAATGTTTTCAGTTGCCTAGTTCATTATTATTATTTTGTTGTTGTTGTTCTCACATTCTTTTATTCTTCCTTAAATGCTACTTTCCTTTACTTTACAGTAGACTGAAAGGGCTGTCTTTTCTGAGTTGTGTTCTGCTTCCCTGCAGAAAGCTGGTGTAGAATTAGTATTCTGCCTAAGGTTTGCAGGGGTGTTATGTAATTCTTCTTCTTTTTTTTTTTTTTTTTTTGGTACTGGGAATTAAACTTTATACCTACATCCTTACCCGTTTTATAAAAAAAAAATTTTGAGACAGGGTCTTGCCAAGTTGCTAAGGATCTCACTAAGTACTTGAGGCAGACCTCAAACTTGGATCCTCCTGCCTCAGCCTTCTGAGTTGTTGGGATTGCAGGCGTGCCCAGTGGAATATCATTTTTATAAATGGAGTATCATTAATAAGTAGCCTGGGGGCTGAGGATAATTCTGAGTTGGTAGAGTGCTTGCCTCACATGCACAAGGCCCTGAGTTCAATCCCCAGCACCACAAAAAGAAATAAAAAGAAATGCCATGGTAAATAGTAATAATGCCCCCTTGTTTGGATTTCTGTTTAGTGCAGTTAATTTGTTTTCATATGTGACATTATTTAAATGTTTGACAGTCCTGCTCAGGAAGTTAGAAAACTGTGAGAAGTTGAGTGACAGGTCCAAGAGTGACCCAACTTTTATAATAAAAGGCAAAGTTGAATTTTCTTATAGGAAAGATGGGTTAATTAAACCCAGTCCACTTAGTAATTCTGTATGTAAAATGCCAAACATCTTTGGGGGGCGGGGGGTTTTTTTGATAGAGTTGGGGGTTGATGCTGTTAAAGCATTTTTTTATGACCTTTATTTTTATTTATTAATTTGTATGTTCTGCTGAAGATTGAACCCAGTGCCTCACCCACACTAGGTGAGCGCTCTACTGCTGAACCACAACCCCAGCCCCTGTTAAAGCATTTTTGACGAACTTTGTTTATGAGATATTGTGTATGTTTGAAAAAATATGGCAGGAGTTGGACAGCATGCTATGCCTGACCTTGGTCACAAATCTTTTTGACAGTGTAGTTAGCAAACTGTTCACAAATTATTTGGACTAGAATCTTTGGTCTGGAGCTATCGCTATTTTAAATTCCATTTTATGTAAAGATTTTTTTTTTAAGTTTTTTAGTTATAGATGGACACAACATCTTTATTTTGTTTACTTATTTTTATGTGGTGGTGAGGATCGAACCCAATGCCTCACATGTGCAAGGCAAGCACTCTGCCAATGAGCCACAACCCCAGCCCATGTGTGGATTTTTTAAAAAATTTTATTTTATTTTTAAATCATTTTGTGATGTCTTGCTCATAGCTTTTTAGTTCTATTTCAGTGTTGGTTTAGTCCTGAGTCTGCCTTTGAATTTAAAAGTCTGCTATATGAGAAGCAATTCTTGTGGGACAAAAGAAGTTATTTTTTAAATTATCTGATTTTTCTTATTAAATGTGTCTTTTTTCTTTTTTTGGTTCTGGGGGTTGAACCCAAGGGAGCTTTCCCACTAAGCTACATCCCCAGCCCTTTTTATTTTTAAGACAGGACCTCACTAATTTGCTGAGACTAGACTTAAACTTAAAATCCTTCTGCCTCAGCCTCTGTGTCACTAGGATTACAGGCTGGAAAAGTTAGTCTTTTTTCTTTTTTGTATCATGGATGGAACCCACTAAGTTGCATCCCCAGCTCATTTTGAGGCAGGGTCTTGCTAAGGTGCTGAGGCTGGCTTTAAACTTGTGATCTTCCTGCTTTAGCCTCCCAGACCCCTGGGATTACAGTCATGTGCCACCACACCCAGCTGGAAAATTATTAATTGCTCACACTTCAGAGATTTTGGCATGACAAGTATACTTGAGATATATTTTTGTTTCTTTGGATTTTGGGGGAGTTTGTTTTTTAGAAAAAGATTACGGTTTCAATTTGCAATGAAAATACAAGTCTAAATCTTATTCTTGTAGACTGGGCTTCTGAATTATATTTTGGAAGCAAACCAAGGAAGAAAATTATGTAAGAAAGTAGCTCGTGTCACATAATTCCTCTATAATATTAAGAATTTTCCTGGCCCTTGGGTGTATCTCTGTTGTACAGCACTTGCCTAGCATGCATGCTGAGTTCTGTTTCCCAGCACTGGGCTGGCGGGAGTGGGGGTGGCAGTTCTTTGCTAAGCCAGCCCCCATCTATATTGTCAAGAGGACACAGTTCATTCAACCCTGTTGGCTCCTTACTATATACATCTAGTTATATACCTTCATAGGAAATGAGCTATTGCCCCAGTAATTTAAGGTGGGAAAGTACAGAGAAGCGCTTTGTCTTATTTTATTCAGGGAATGTTTATGGAACTCTTGAAATGTGAGTTCATTCTTTGAAGCTTTTATGTTTTGCTCTAAATCCAGACTACCTAATATTACTTCCTCAGTCAGCCAGTTGAAATTTGGAATTCTGAGCATTCTAAAGAAAAGCATGAGTCAGGAGAATTGACCTTTTGCTGACCCATAGTCCTTATATCTTAGGTTTTTGTCTGTTGCTACTGCTACAAATTAATGATTTAGCATCTCGTTGATGTTGTTTCTCAGACTGGTAGGTGAGGGGTGGGGTGGGATGGTTGAGGCAGTCTCAGCAAACAGTAGTCAGATACGGGACAGTGCGCAATTCTGATGCTGAGCCTCAGCGAGTTTCATCAAAATTGTTTTCTTAAATGAGGTGGGGTTTTGGCATTAAACTACCAAGGATCGATTTTTTTTTAATATTTTTTTAGTTGTTGGTGGATCTTTATTTTATTCATTTGTTATTTGTATGTGGTGCTGAGGATCGAATGCTAGGCAAGCGCTCGACCACTGAGCCACAATCCCAGCCCAAGGATCGATTTTTTTTTAAGCAGGACTTTTTTGTATCTTTTAAATACTGTTATGCTTTTTACCCCTACAGATGTTCATTCTGGACAAAGTTGAAGGTGATAGTTGTTCCCTCAATGAGTTTACCATAACTGGATCAACATACGCACCCATTGGAGAAGTGTGAGTGACCCACCCTCCTCTTCACGTACAGGATCTCTGTGGTGTTATGAAAGTTTGTGTTGGTTTGCTAAGATGGGGCTGGGGGTATAACTCAGTGGTGGAGCACTTGCCTGGCATGTGCTTGGCTGAGCTCAATCCCAGCACCACAAAAAATAAACAAAAAACTGAGGTGGCATTCTGAATGTGGCATAAGGCAATGTTCTAAAAAAACAAAATACAGCACACTTGGTAAAAGACAATGAACCTTTCATCTTTACTTAACTCTTTGGGAACTCAAAATTTCAAGTGGAGTTTTTATTTTTGATTGATACCAGTGGTGGAAGAGTTTCATTAACAGAGAATTTCTTTTACTGATTGATTCCCATTAATAGAGATACAGAGATGCATTTTTCAACCAGGGATGCTTAACCATTGAGCCATATCCATAACCCTTTTTATTTTGAGACATGGTCTCACTAAGTTGCTGTTGCTGGCTTTGAACGTGTTGTCTTCCTGCCTCAGGCTCCTGAGTCACTGAGATTATAGTGCATGTGCCACTGCACCCAGCTTCAGCATCGCATTTCAAAGACCATCAAATTCTTTTGAATGTATTGGAGTCTGTTGTCCCCAAAATTCTATTTTTGTTATTAATTGGGCGTTGGGGATTGTCAACAGAGATGATAACACTGCTCCAAGAATGTTTTCTTGTTTGATAGGCATAAAGATGATAAACCAGTGAAATGTCATCAATATGACGGTCTTGTAGAATTAGCAACAATCTGTGCTCTTTGTAATGACTCTGCTTTGGACTACAATGAGGTAAGGATCTTAGTGAGAAACTAGACCTAGTGGTTCCTTGTTCAAGGGTTGGGTGGGTAGAATGAAAATCCAGCCTTCCTCTCTTGAAAGCAGTGTTCCTGATTTTATTTCCCCTTTCCATTCAAGAGCCTGTCAGGCATGACCCAGCCAAAGAAAGCTAAGCATCTTTCCTAGAGTCTTGTGACTGAGCATTGTAGTTCCTTGACTAAGAATTATGTGTGTGATGATCTCGGCTGTTGACGCCAGTTACTATAAATGAGTAAAACCCAGGTTAGAAAGTGTTTTTCCTGAGAGCCTGGGGTATTGATTTTGCCTAAAGTGGATAACCATATGTCCTTAAGGACAAGCTGAGGCTTAGAGGGTTGTTTTGGTGGTTGTGATAATAAAAATTTAAGATTTAGCCAGTGGAAAACTTGTTTTTAAATTCTTCTTAATTACATAGTAAGGTAACTCCTTTGCTTTTTATCTCAAGGACAGGGCACTCCATCAGAGACGAATGCTTACTGTTCAGAATAATGAGCAATGGCCTGGAATTATAAATACTATTTAAAAGTTCTGAATAACTGTGATTAGTAGTTTCATATATTTAAAGGAAATGAAAAAGCTAATTAATAAGATAACGTGTGCCTATACTTTGAGTGTGTTTTTAATTATCTGGGTCATCTGCTACAGAGTAAGATAAAAATGGCCTGTACAGGGATGATGCAGTGGAGGACTTGGCCTATGGAAAAATACTGAAGAGAAATGCACTTGTTGCTGCTTCTCCCTTTTCCACTTTCTGTGCTCTTAATTGTTACAGGCAAAAGGTGTGTACGAAAAAGTTGGAGAAGCTACAGAGACTGCTCTCACTTGCCTGGTAGAGAAGATGAATGTATTTGATACTGAATTGAAGGGTCTTTCTAAAATAGAGCGTGCAAATGCCTGCAACTCGGTTAGTATTTGGCCATCAGTTGTACCGTATGTACTTAGTTCATTCACTCTTTTCCTCTCTTGGACGACTAATTATACCTTCTTTCTTTAAATATGGAACTTTTCTATCCCTGTGTTCCATCAGGTAAAACAATTTTGCTATCTGTTGGACCAAGAAAATTAACCAGTAGATACCCAGGCTCATGAGATGCCTTCTCCCAGGATGCTATGAATGAGCTGTTTTTGCTCTGAGCAAAAGCCAGTCCCTCCTACCAACTCGCCTGTGTTTCAGTTTCCAGCTCTATTAGATGATCATCTTTAGCATGGGGAAAATAATAGAATGTTTTCATCTTAGAACTTTCCTTTGACCTTAGTTTCCCATTAACATCCCACTTTCTTTTCTTACACAGTAAAACTTCTTGAGGAAGAGTTGTTTTTATGTATTAATTTTGTGTCACTTCTGTTTTCTT